>SNQJ01S0035917.1:0-15061 GCA_010110895.2 Picea sitchensis | reverse complement strand
GTATTGTATTCTTCCTGATCATAAAATTTTCCTTTGCCATCCAAAAATGGTGGGAGGCCTTTGATAAACAATTCCTCAAACAAATGTTTGAACTCTTGCACACTTTGTTCCATCTGTGTTGCCTTGGTTTGGACTGATTTCAACAGGTTATGTTTACCAATAACCCTCCTGGCCCAGATAATCAATGTAGTTCTATCTTTAACTCCAATACTCTGAAGTTTTGTAGTAGGAATGGAGTTGAGTAGATTTATGGCATTTTGGGCCAATTCTGATATCTTCTTTGCTAAAGTTTCATTCACAATAGTGCACCTGCTTTTGGTTGTGATGGCCATGATGTCTTTATCATTGATGAAATTGAATTACACTTGGAACTTGGCATCTTCAACAACTATAGAGTCCCAGATGATATGCTTGGCTCCCTGCAACATGCCTTTTCCTCTTAACCTCATCTTCAACTTATCTATCCTTTCTTGCAAGACTTCATTTTACTTTTGAAATTGAGCCATCATTTCATCCTTTGCTTGCATTTCTGCTTCAATTTCTCTATGTTCCCTTTTAGCCCCTTGATTTCTCCTTCTTTCAGGCTAACTTGTGACATAGCCTGGACATGTCCTTCAGTGTTTGGCCCAGCTTCTGTAGTAAGAGGTACAACTACAACTCTGTTTATCAATTCGGTTTGATCTTGTGACCACTTCCCCTTTTCTCTTTCCAGCTACAACACCTTAGTCTTGTAGTCCAATGCCTCTTGACGAAGTGTTTCATTTTCCTGTTCTAGAGCAACCAATTTTGTTGTTTGTGGATGCTCTATAGCAGAAATTTTCAATTTCTTTTTCAAGATTTGAATCAATTTGTCTTTTTCATCCAATGAGGATTTCACTCCTTGAGAGCCTTCAGATTCCAACCTCTTGACCTGAGTCTTCCAAGCTCTGCTAGATGTTTTTTCTTGCCTCAACTGCCCTTCCAATTTCACTGCATAAAATGACAACTTTGAATTCTTCAAGCTTAAACTCAGGTAATCAAAAGACAACATATCACTGGTATTCCTATGGAATTTGAGTTTATCTGGAGCACTGATGTTTTCATACCTTATATTTATCTCAGAGACTTTATCTTCATCTACAACTGCAATGTTAAAGGTCCTCTTCTCAATATCCCTTACCATGAACATAAAAGATTTATGTTGAGAAATATTTTCCACTTCAAGGACTAAATCCCTCATCTCACCCAGAGCTATGTTTCCCCTCTAAGAGTAATGTTTTTCCAAATATTCTTTAGATTGATAAGCTGCCCCAGATGCTTGATCAAAGATGTGTTTTTTGTTGTTAAATGTTCTTGAGCTGCTTTCACTTCGGAGTTTTCTTTCCTTTTCAACCTCTACAGTGCTAGTGCCACTTTGCACCATATCCAGATTTACTTGTTCTTTAGGATCTTCCTCTTCTAAGTCCATTATCTATGGGGACTGTGTAATATTCATCTTCTTAGGAGCAGTCTGCTGATCACTAGTGCCCATGGCCTCTGAAGTACTTCTTTTGTTGTAAACACTCATCTTAGGAACTTTGACTATCAATTTGTGAGGAGCTTTCTATGTTTGATTTTGTTGCATGGTTGCCTCCACTTGCCGTGTTTTTGTTGGTTGCAAGATTGCTTCCATATCAACATAGAATTCTAGGTTTTCCAATTTATCAAAACCCTCAATATGTTCATGCTCATAAGGGGCATGTTTGTTCATCAATATTCTATTGGATATGATTTGATGTGGATCATATCTTCTTCCCTGTAGCTGTGAAAAACCAAATTCTTTGAGCGTTGCTTGAATCTGAGATAAGCATGATCTAGTTTTGACAATGAAGGGGCTAATGATAAAAGGGAATTTGAGGTTGGAGGATTTGTGGAACTTCAGGAAATTCTCTGTCTCAAATATAATTCTCTGCCTGATGAATTCAAGGGAAAAGACTCTGGGTGCCAAAAAAATAGGCAATAGATAGGGGGATTCATGACAACCATAAACCCATATCACTATTGAGTGCATGAATAGTACCCAATCCCCTACTCTGTTCTCTAGATTTGGATGTAGATAGCTCCTCATGTCATCCAAAACTCTAGGTAGGTTGGTGTTGAAAATCAAACTGTAAACCTTGGACATGACTTTATTAATGAATATGAGCAATGTAATCCTAATAAATTTAGTTGATACAAATGTTTCTTCAGGAAATTCTCTCTTATTGGTTTCCAGGAAAATCTTTAGCATATAGGTGTAGTATCTGAAATGCCTTAGAGAACAAAAATTCACTAGCTGTTTATGGATATTATCAGCTATGAATTGATCAAAACTGATGTGGACAAACATACTAGACTCTGACTGAAAAAGGTCAAAAGGAAATCGAGGATGACTTTGAACACATGTTTGTCATTATCTAGACCTAAAATTTGACTCAGTAGGGAACATACCCATTGGACTTCAATAACCATTATACTCACATTCACTGGAAAAGATAGAATCTCTGAAAAATGTTCTGGTTTGACAGTTTTTTGTAAAAACAAATCTCGGACCTATGATGGACACTCTATGTATACCCTAATTAGCTAATCTTCATTAAAAGGATCATAATTTGCGGAAAAAGATTTTGGTATACCGAGGGAATATCGAATTGATAGACTCTCTACCCTACACATGATCTCAGACCCTCATTTATTCACGATGACCTTTTCTTAATGTGAATATTGTTCAGTGCACCAACCTATAAATTATGGAAAAGGGAAAGAGACTTCGACAACATAAGGGACTATTGTAGCCTAGACTGCTTCAAGGAATGGTTTACACCTTCCTACATTATCGAACAGGTTTCTTTTGGACACAGAGATGGGCGAAATGGTGATTTCAGTATCAAAGACGTTTGAATCTCGTTCAATTAGGGATTCTTCATTCATCATAGGATCTTGTTCTGTTACTGAATTTATGATAGGATCCATGGGTGCGATGAAAAATACCTGGGAATGAGCGGAAATGACGTGCAATTGGCATACTATTGAGTTGTTGTTGAATGAGGGTGGTCGCGCCAAGTTTCAAATGGTCTAGTTGTTCGAAATAATAATAAAATACATAACAAATTCCCTTTTATACCTTTTCCAAATTTCGGGGGAGTGAGGAAGTGGTTTGTGGCAACCCGCTTTTCACCCTGAAATGCACCTGGTGGCATGCCCCGACTAAAAACCACGGTTTAGATTTTGGCCTGCTTTCCAAAATTAAGCTCCACGCAATTTCTCACCACGAAATGATCCTCGATCGTCGATCTGGAGATTTCATGATCTGCGACGTACTCGCTATAACCTCTGTCTGGAAACTTTGGTCATCATAACAGTCTGTAATATAATGACATCCCAAAGTGGGGACATTACAGTCCTCCCTACTAGAATATTGCTTGTCCTCAAGAAATAACTAAATCCATCCAAATATAATATCGGGGTCCCAGGTCCACCTGTGGGACACATAGTAGGCTCCATCCAAAGATGAACTATCACACACTCCATCCCTGGGTCCCATATCAGGATGTGAACTGTAATACCCTGTGAAGCATAATCCTGAAACATATCAACACCATAAGTCTCCTACACATGACACATAGCCGCATTCCAGAATGAGTCCGTACCAGACAAACACGGTCTCCCCCAACTTCACATGCTACTGCCATAGTGAGGTACTACAACTCTGTGGAGCTAGTCCTTTAGTGTTTGGCCCAACTACAACTCTGTTTATCAATTCTGTCCGATCTTGTGACCACTTCCCCTTTTCTCTTTCCAGTTGCAACGCCTTAGCCTTGTAGTCCAATGCCTCTTGACGAAGTGTTTCATTTTATTGTTCTAGAGAAACCAGTTCTGCTATTTGCGAATGCTCTGTAGCAGAAATTTTCAATTTCTTCTTCAATATTTGAATCAATTTCTCTTTTTCATCCAATGAGGATTTCACCCATTGAGGGCCTTCAGATTCCAACCTCTTGACCCGATTCTGCCATGGTCTACTAGATGTTTTTTCTTGCCTCAAATTCCCTTCCAATTTCGCTGCATAAGATGACATCATTGAATTCTTCAAGCTTAAACTTAGGTAATTAGAATACAACATATCACTGGTATTCCTATGGAATTTGACTTTATCTGGAGAAATGATGTTGTCATACCTTATATTTATCTCAGAGACTTTATCTCGATCTGCAATTGCAATGTTAAAGGTCCTCTTCTCAATATCCCTTACCGTGAACATAGAAGATTTATGTTGAAAAATATTTTCCACTTTAGGGACTAAATCCCTCATCTCACCCAGAGCTATGTTTCCCCTCTCAGCGTAATGTTTTGCCAAATATTCTTTAGATTGATAAGCTTCCCTAGATGCTTTATCAAAGATGTGTTTTTTGCTGTTAAAGGTTCTTGAGCTGTCTTCACTTTAGATTTTTCTTTCGTTTTCATCCTCTATAGTGCTAGTGCCACTTTCCACCATATCCATATTTACTTGTTCTTTAGGATCTTCCTCTTTGTTGGCACAGGGTCAGACCTAGGGTTCAACACTTCAATAGCGCACCAACAAAACCCTAACTATAGACCCTTTCAACAACACCTGCGAAGAAGACGAAGTCTCACCCGAGGTAGATGCAGGGGGGGTTGTAGGACTCAAGTGTCTACAACCTAGCTGGGACAGAGATCCATGATCACAATACTTAACAAAGAACTTAGCAGTTATCATTCATTAGTCTTTAGCCCTTATGCACATCCCAGGTAAAAACCCTAATTACAAAAAAATGTAGTATTCAACAAGATCTACGCATATCTAACCATTCAACACATAGCATTAAATAGATCTAGCATTCATTCATGTTATTAAGCACTAAGAAAATAAATCATATGCATCTAACCTACATAAAGATTCAGTACTAAGCATAAATCACATCAATAACACAAAACAATCACAACACAAGATATACATGGTTCACCCCCAGTGTGGGGCTACATTCACCAACTCTTCGTCTTCTTTATTATCTTCCTTCAATCTTCTTACATTAATAGAGCCATAAAACCAACTCCGTAGAGGACAGGAGATCTCCACACCTCGCCAGATCCTCCTTCACCGAGTTAGGTCACAACACAAATCCTTCTTACACAGTCTGCACATAAAGCCTCTTACAATCACTTGCACTTAGCTCTGCAAGTCTTAACACACAGTATGCACAAAGCCTCTAGATCCGCACTAAGATGATTCTACTAGGTCTAGTCCTTCTTAAATATCCTAGCTATCTATTTATACATTACAAAAGGGGCCTAAACATGGGCAAACCCATGGGTCGACATCCCATACCTGTTACATAAATCCTATACTCAAAAAACTCGCAAAATGGGGTGAGATCCCATGATCTCTGCTTCACCTGGGCGCTTTGTCTTTGACCAACCTGTCAAAGTCCCAAAAATGGTCAAACATGACCAAGGTTATCAAAAACTTGGTTGAGGGCCAACATGCCCCCAACATTCACCTGTGACTCGTCTTGAGTCACTCTGATATCGACAATTATTCTTCAAAGGCCTCGAGATTATGTCGAGCTACCTCAACCTCATGTTTCACCAGAGCCTCTTTCTCGATGAACTCCTGAATGAAATTCTCGGTGACAGGTCCTTCCAAGCATTGTTTCACTATGGTGACCACTTGTTCCAGCATTTCACCTTGTCCCTTGATCTCCTAAAAAATTGTGTAGGCTTCATCCTGTACAGGCTGGAGTCTCTGGGTCACTTCCATGACTTTACTCTGGATGGCATGGACCTGATGCTAAGCTGTGCACTGTTCTTGTCACCTTTTCTTCTTCTTGACCGCTGACAGTAGCTTCAACTGTACTTGTACTGTCGCTGCTTGTTGCTTTTCTTCCTGGAGCTGTGACTCCAATGTCCTTAGTTCCGGGTCCTCTGCAAGGTGCTCATAGATCTGCGCACTTTGATTGTTGAGTTGCTTGCATTCTAAGGCCAATGCCTTGATTCTTTCAACTGCACTCTGGGCAGTTTCTTCCCTCTAATCTCGCACTTCCTGCGGAATGCTCAACACTACTTGCAATTCTAGTTATGCTACTCATGCTTGGAGCTTTTGAATGGATTCAACGAGCTTCCCCACTTGGCTCTCAACTATTTCCTCTTCCATCTGTAGTAGGCCCGACACAGAGCGAAGTGCTCTAGTGGCTGCTTCTTTAACTCCAATCTTCTCCGCAAGTAGCTGTTCTTTTTCCTTATGTATCTACACTCTATCCTCTGCAAACTTCGCCTAGAGGTCATCTTTCTCTTGTTGCACAACCCAACGTTGCTCTAGGGATTCTTCTTTTTCTTGCTTCAATGCCTCTTTGGCTTGCTCTTTTTCTTCCTGGACCCGACGAAGGCGAGCCTCTGTCACATCTGCTATTCTGCATAGTTGGGCAGGCTCATCTCCGACTTCTATGCCCCCTGATGACAATGACGCAGTAGACACTGCATGACTCAAATAAAGAGACTGCTGTACCCCTTTGAGCTTTGCCTCGATCCTATCATAAATTGTCTCCTGTTTGGCTTCGCTTCACTGCAAAATGTCCTTCGAGGTATCTGATACAACGACGATGATGAGGTTGATATCATCCATCGTGAGAATAGTCTGTAAGTGAGTCTTAATAATGCATGACTTCTTCCGTGCTGAGGGTTTCTTTGGAGAAACCTTTATTTTCTTGGATGTCTTTGTCTCTGTAAGGGGATCTTTAGGCAGTGTCACTTTGCCCTGTTCCTGCTTGTCTTCTTCCCCTTTGTCCTCTTCTTTGTCTACTTCGTCACCTTCTCCCCCTTTAGGTAAATCTAGTGTAGTCTCCTCTGATGCACTATGAATTTCCTATACTTCTTCTTCTTCTTCTTCTTGCTACTGCTTGGTCCATCATACTCTTCCCGAGTGACTACAAGACTTCTGATGAGGTCGGGGTCAGAGAGTTCTGTCCATTCGACTGGTACAAGGAATTATGTAGGCCATTCCTTGGTTATTTCCTCCATATCTTCCTCGGTGAGTTTGTAATAGGACTAGAGCTCTTCCTTGTGTTCGTCCCCGTGTGCAGTGATGTAAATGAAATGCATGTCTGTGCAGAACTTTGTTATTGGCCTGAATCTATGGAGTGTATTCGACGTCATGCGAGAGAAGTATTCAATGGCCCTCTTCAACTGTAAGTAATAGGTGTGGAACACCGCATTGGACTATCATTTCTTCGTCATGTCGCTCGAATACCAGAGGGTAGTGAACCTTGCAGCCAATGGTTTAGACGACTCGACTTGAGGGAAGGTCGCTCCCGTAGACATCTCCCAAGAAATGAAGGCAACAAGAATCAACAACCAGCTGAAGTGAAACTCGTAGCCCTGGTCTTATGCTTCGCGACAATATTTCTCCAACTGGTTGACGAGGTAGCTCACCCAGTTCATCTACATTCCTTCAACGCATTTTCCTGCGAGGTCGATGACAAACCTTGTGACCTGCATTGGTCTATTCTTCTTGACGAGATTACTAGCGATCAACTGGCAATCCAGGGGCACTACACCATTTTGCATGGAGGCTACCTTGTAGCTCCGCTTCCCCTTCTCCACATCGTCATAGGTGTCTTTTATGCGCTATGCCAGGGCACAGTCTGCAGCCTTCCCTAGGTAAAAATCCTGAGGGTCTAGTCCTTGCATGCTCAATCCAGTGATTCAGTGGATCAACGCCAAATCTACTGTGATGCACCTATCCAACCAAAGGTAACCACCATGGTATCATGATAGGAGGAGTTTAACGCACATGTTAACCTCTCGATGTCTGTTGAAGTGTGGTATCTTCATCACATTGAGGATTGTTGATCTCGTGATGTCCATGGTCCACGGCTAGGGGACTATCTTCGACTTCTTCCCTGATGTCTTGGTCAAGTACTTGTGTGGTGCAAGCATTCAATAGTTCTTTCAGTCTCCCAAGTTGAAATAACTGATCTTTAGCGTCAGAATCTGTCCCAACTGTGGTCCAACTACGTGCATCCCCTTCGGGAGGTACGCAGTGATCAGTGTATAGTCGAAGTCCCTCAGGACGCTGTCACAACTAATCGTGCCAGCCAGAGGTGAATTATATTCGGGTTGGACCTACGGGATGAGCTTTGCGTTTTCCAAGTCGTTGCGATGCTTGCTTCTTTTCTTTGTCACAGTTCAGGATGACCCAGATCGACGTGTAGTCGACGAGGATGCTTGCAATCCTCTCGTCGACGAGGCTTGTACTCCTGTGGATATTCCCTTCTCAGCCATGAGGTATTTTAGGATCTCTTCGATGGATTTTTCTATTGCGCTAAGGTCGCCCGACATACACGCTCGAGATCAGATATCTCGGGTAGGTGCACGAACACTCAAGGTAGGTGGAATGGGTGGCGAGGTATCAATAAGCACTGCACGAAAGAAATTAGTTCTCTGTGGGCTTGGATAATCACAATTTGCAAAAGTGTCCCCGGTAAGACATTCGAATGGTTAAATAGATAATGTCATAACAGACTCCTCCAACGGGCAGAAATACCTCAATCAATGCAATTCCATCCATTATGGCATAGTTGCAATGATCCAATGACGATATTTCCGACAATAACTATGTTTCTAGACGTTCTGGAGCATCGTTATAATGGTCAGGATGCCTCTAATGGTTATATTGCTTCATTGCGGAGAAGTACCAGTCTTCTCTGTTATGCTATTCTGATGAGGTTCAAGTTCTACAAACCTTCCTTCTGCAAAGTCCTCTCTGGAACCTCCTGCAATTTTTCTATCTTTGCTTTCTTCTTACTGCACTTTCTCTCTTTCTTTCCTGTGATCTGCGTTTCTAGATTCCTCCTTCCATTCTTGTTCTTTTCTTCTCTTAACATAGTAACTTCGCACTGCTGAGGGTCTTTCACAGGGTTCGAGGGTAATACTTCTTCTCTTACTGTTTCTGGATTAGGTTCTCTACTCTCCTGCATGGATATGTTCTTTATGTCTTCTTGCGTTCTTTCAAATTTGACCGTTGGGTCTCTGGCCCTCAATTACTTTGACTTGTCCTCCCGTTCTTCTATTAACCATGCTATTCTCCTAGCCATGAAATCCATTAATTCTTTCTTTTTCTGTTCGATACCTTCCTCTTCTTCTTTCCTTCGGATTTGATCTCTCTCAATCCAAGTTCTTCCTAACAAAAGTGAAAAAGGAGCGATGTTCCCAACAAACTTAATGACCTCAAATTCTTCTTTTGTCAATGTTCCATGAGCACTCATAGACACATGAGTAAGTCTTCCACATAGGGTTATCATCTTTCCTTTAAAAAATCCTATTCCTCCCATTGAAGGAACCATAGTAGGCTTTCCCAAAATTTCCTACGTACTTTTTGGCATAATGTTCACATGTGTTTCTGCATCCAATACACAGTCTATGTCGAAGTCTCCTATTCTTGTTTCTATGCACTCTTTCTCTTTTAATATCTCTGATAAACTAATGTCTCTGTGATCATTCAATTTTTCTTTCATCTGCAATAATATAGCCTCTGATTCTTTTTGGTGGTCTAGCATTTTCTCATTCTCTTCACCTTTCTCATGGTTTTCTTGTCTCATATTCATATTTTCAACTTTAGCAATCATTCTAGGGAAATCCCAAACTTCATGTCCAGTAGCTTTACAACAAAGGAAAATAGGACTTCTACCTGGGCATTCCTTAGCAAGATGTCCTATTTTTCTGCAACTATAACAAAGAGTCAATCCTCTCTTTATCTTAAACGATCCCCAACCTTTGAACTTTCCTGTACTATGCATTTGGATCATAGTGATGGACCTGCAAAAAATTCTTTCTAGGATCCTACACCCACTTGTTAGTCCAACAATTCTTTCTATGCATAGGGATACCATATCTTTCACTATTTCTATCAGATCTATTCATATCATATCTTCTTTCTTCTAGCTATGTCCTAGTTTTCAGAATGGGACAAAATCTATCAAACATACCTAGATCCATTCTTTCGAAACAAAAATTTCCACTTATATTACCATTATCAGAGCACAAAGCTTTAAGATCTTACCTCTTTTCTTCAGATCGAACTTCTCTTCTTAGAATAGAGCTTCACAAGTCAAGTAGAGTACTGTGCACTAGAGCAACATATCTATGCACATAACTTTCTCTTTTCTTCAGTTCCCAGCAATCATAGTTTCAGGTCCCAGCAACAGAACCATTTATTGGCACAAGGGCAGACCCAGGGTTCAATGTTTCAACAGTTCACCATCAAAACCCTAACTATCGACCCTTTTGGCAACACCTACGAAGCAGAAGAAGTCGCACCTGAGGTAGAGGCAGGGGGGTTGTAGGACTCAAGTGTCTACAACCTAGATGGGACACAGATCTATGATCACAATACTTAACAAAGCACTTAGCAGTTATCATTCATTAGTCTTTAACCCTTATGCACATTGTAGGTAAAAACCCTAATTACAAAACAACACAATATTCAACAAGATCTAAGCATATCTAACCATTCAACACATATCATTAAACAGATCTAGCATTCATTCATGTTATTAAGCACTAAGCTACTACACTAGATGCATATAACCTACATAAATATTCAGTACTAAGCATAAATCACATCAATAACACAAATCAATCACAACACATGATATATGTGGTTCACCCCCAGTGTGGGGCTACGTCCACCAACTCTTCGTCTTCTTTATTGTCTTCTTTCAATCTTCTTACATGCATAGAGCCACAAAACCAACTCCGCATAGGATAGGAGATCTGCGCACCTCAACAGATCCTCCTTCCCCGAGTTAGGTCACAACACAAATCCTTTTTACACAGTTTACAAATAAATCCTCTTACGATCACTTGCACTTATCTCTGCAAGTCTTAACACACAATATGCACAAAGCCTCTAGATTCGCACTAAGATGATTCTACTAGGTCTAGTCCTTACATCACCTAGCTATCTATTTATACATTACAAAAGGGGACTAAACATGGGTAAACCCATGGGTCGACATCCCATACCCATTACATAAACCCTAAACCCAAAAAACCTGCAAAAGGGGGCAAGATCCCACGATCTCCGCTTCGCTTGGGCGCTCCATCTTTGACCAGCCTGTCGAAGTCCCAAAAATGGTCAAACACGACCAAGGTTCTCCAAAAGTTGGTCGAGGCCCAACACTCTTCTAAGTCCACTATTTGTGGTGACTGTCTAATATTCATCTTCTTAGGAGAAGTCTACTGTTCACTGGTGCCCATGGCCTCTAAACTTCTTCTCTTGCTGTAAACACTCATCTTAGGAACTTTGACTATCAGTTAGTGAGGATCTTGTCGTGTTTGACTTTTTTGCATGGTTTCCTCCACTTTCTGTGTTTTTTTTGGTTGCAAGATTGCTTCCATATCAACACATACTTCTAGGTTTTCCAATTTATCAAAACCCTCAACATGTTCATGCTCATAAGGGGCCTGTTTGTTCATTAATCTTCTATTGGATATGATTTGATGTGGATCATATCGTCTTCCCTGTAGCTGTGAAAAACCAAACTCTTTGAGCTTTGCTTGAATCTGAGATAAGCATGATCTATCTTTGACAATGAAGGGGCCAATGATAAAAGGGAATTTGAGGTTGGAGGCTTTGTGGAACTTCAAGAAATGATGTCTCAAATATAATTCTCTGCCTGATGAATTCAAGGGAAAAGACTCCGGGTGTCAGAAAAATAGGCAATAGATAGGGGGATTCATGACAACCATAAACCCATATCACTGTTGAGTGCATGAATAGTACCCAATCCCCCACTCTGCTCTCTGGATTTGGTTGTAGATACCTCCTCATGTCATCCAAAACTCTAGGTAGGTTGGTGTTGAAAATCAAACTGTAAACCCTGGACATGACTTTATTGATGAACATGAGCAGTGTAATCGTAATAAATTTAGTTGATACAAATGTTTCTTTAGGAAATTATCTCTTATTGGTTTCCAGGAAAATCTTTAGCAGATAGGTGCAGTATCTGAAATGCCTTAGAGAACGAAAATTCACTAGTTGTTTATGGATATTATCAACTATGAATTGATCAAAATTGATGTGTACTAACAGACCAGACTCTGACTGAAAAAAGGTCAAAAGGAAATCAAGCATGACTTCGACCACATGTTTGTCATTATCTAGACCTAAAATTTGACTCAACAGGGAATAGACCAATTGGACTTCAATAACCATTATACTCACATTCATTGGAAAACAAAGACTCTCTGAAAGATGTTCTGGTTTGACAATTGTCTGTAAAAACAAATCTCAAACCTCTGATGGACACTCTCTGTATACCCTAATTAGCTTTTCTTCATTAAAAGGTTCAGAATTTGCGAAAAAATACTCTGGTATACTGAGGGAATCTTGAATTGACAGACTCTCTACCCTACACATGACCTCAGACCCTCATTTATTCACGACGACCTTTTATTCATGTGAATATTGTTCAGCGCACCAACCTATAAATTTGGCAAAAGGGAAAGCGATTCCGACAGCATAAGGGACTATCATGGCCTGGACTGCTTCAAGGAATGGTATACACCTTCCTACGTTATTGGACAAGTTTCTTCTGGACACAGACATGGGCGAAAGGATGATTTCAGTATCAAATACGTCTGAATCTTGGTCAATTAGGGGTTCTTCATTCATCACAGGATCTTGTTCTGTTACTGAAGTTATGATAGGATCCATGGCTGCGATGAAAAATAGTTGGGAATGAGCAGAAATGGCATGCAATTGGCGTACTGTTGCGCTGTTGTTGAATGAGGGTGGTCATGCCAAGTTTCAAATGATCCAGTTGTTCGAAATAATAATAATAAAATATGTAACAAATGCCCTTTTATACATTTTCCAAATTTTGGGGGTGTGAGGAAGTGGTTTGTGGCAATCTGCTTTTCACTCTAAATTTCACCTAGTGGCACCACGTAGCCCCGATCGAAAACGACAGTTTAGATTTTGGCCCGCTTTCCAAAATTAAGCTCCACGCAGTTTCTCCCCTCGAAATGATCCTCGATCGTTGATCTGGAGAGTTCAAGATCTGTGACGCACCGTGCCCCATCACTTAGAGCTCCTGCCAGCTTTAGATGTTTCCTTCCATATGTATCCCCTTCTCTAGTTTGTTGGGCTTCTAAACTGATTTAGCACCTTGCCAGATACCAAAATCTTGATTTGACATAAATTTTTTAATGGTGACTAACATGGGCTCCAACTAGTGATGTTATTCTCCCAGCGAGGTAGGAAAGAATGACATACCAAGTGCCCGCCCATTGGGCTTTATTCCACTTGTGAAACTAAATCTATCAACATCTTATTCAGAAAACTCAAATTATACTCAACATAACTTAGGGCCATTGCTTTGGGCTTCAATTTATGTTGAATTGATTTCGATTGCTTCAACTGAAAAACAAAAATGGTTATATACAATGAATGGAAAGGGTGAAAATTCCTTTAAGCGAGATAATGCTTGAGAAACCTGCCATTCACAGGTCCTCCACCAACGATATCTCCATTGTGTTCCTGTAGCAGATAGGCATTATTTCCATGGTATGCCACAATTTTGAAAGGTCCCAACCACAGATGGTCAAATTTCCCATGCTTTCCTTTGTCTTCATTCTTGGCATCCTATTTCAACACCAAATCCCCCACTTTGAAATCATCTTCCTTAGTATGCCTGTCAAAAGCCCTTTTAATCCTGTCTTGGTGCAGTTGAGAGTTGTTGAAGGCTTTCTCTCTTGTTTGTTGGACATTTATTAGTTCATCTGTTCTCCTTTGAGTGGCATCTGGTTTAGCATCTTGCTCCTGTAGCAATCTCATCACTGGCAGTTCTAATGAAGTAGGAAAAATTGCCTCTGTGCCATACACATTCTAGAAGGGTGAAGTGGAAATAGACCTTTTAGTAGTGATTCTGTCAGCCCACAGTGCATGGATAAGCTTCTTGTGCCAAGCCTTTTTGTTATCTTGCAGCAGTTTTTTGATAATTCTGGTCAAGATTTTATTGGATGACTCATCCAACCCATTAACTTGAGGTAGTAATATGTGGAATGGACAAGAGTTATATTGTAATCACTGCAAAATTTTTCCATCTTTTCGGAATTAAATGCTACTGCATTGTCTGTAATGATTTTGATTGGACAACCAAATCTAGACAAAATATCATTCTCCAAAAACTGAATGATAACAGTATCTTTGGCTTACATGGTGGGAATTGCTTCAATCCACTTGGTGAAGTAATATGTGGCTGTCAGTATCCACTTATGTTGAGCTGAGGATTGTGGATGAATTTCTCCTATGAAATCAAGGCCCCATTGTCTAAAAGGTGCTTCAACAGAGATAGGCTTCAAGGGAAAAGGCTACAATTTTCTCTTCCCATCAAAATTTGGCATTCATGACAGCTTGAAACTTCTTTGTAAACATAAAAAAAAATGACAGGCCAATAGAAACCATCCCTCAATATCTTGTGGACAATAGTTTTCGAATAATGGTGCCCTCCACAATCACCTTTATGAAACTCTCTGATGGCATTTTCCACTTCTTCCTCCAGCAAACAACTCATCAAGATTCCTCTTGGATCCTTCCAATACAAAGATTGATTTAAAATACAGAACTTTGTTGCTTTTAGCTTCAAAAACCTGGCCTTAGTTTTGCTCAATTCAGGAGGAGCCTGCAAATTTCTCAACACATAAATAATGTCAGCATACCATGAGGAGTCAATGAAATTTTGGGATACATGAGAGACCTTTTCTTCCTCTGAATCTGCTGGCAAATCAACAAACATAGTTACTAACTTAACGAGAACTCTACAGAGTTCTCTTTTTTTGGGGGTCAAGTTTTTTACCTCGTTTTTAAAAATGGTGCTACCGGTAGTAGCCCCCTCCATTTTTAGGTGGTTTTTCGATATTTTAAATTTTCTGATACATAAGGTTTCCACTTTGTTTTTTTAAATGCTCGTTTTTTCATTTATTTTCAAATTGTTCAATTTTTTTTTTCTCAACGATGTTTTTTCATCTATTTTCAAACTTTTCTATT
>SNQJ01S0035916.1:196364-228485 GCA_010110895.2 Picea sitchensis | reverse complement strand
CAAGCAGTTATCAGAAATGTAAGGAACCTGATGCATATATAAGAAAGTTATAACGATCAAACATGACACATACCATGATACCTGGACCAATTACCTCATGAAGCAAGAGTCTTCTTTGATGCAAATCCAAGCCGATGGTGATGGAAGCTGCTGCTGCTGACAGGACAAGTTTGGCGAAGAAGAAGAAGGATGGGCCCTCCAGGGCCATGCTCAGGTCAATCCTGCTCTCGATACTCCATGTCTAGGACCTGTGGGCGTCGAGACATGATCTCCTAGTTATCCCATGAAATCAGGGATAACACCACCCAATCTCACCACAATGGGATGGTTCTTTCTCTTTAAGAAGGTGAGGCCTAGGGGAGACATCCCCAGGTCACTGGGGTTTTGAGAAGGCAAGAGGATTTAAAGACAAGGATAGATTCCCCCCTCACAAGTCACCACCAGGCAGATAGTCCCGGCTAAACAGCCAATAATAAAGTAAAACCCCCAAAGATATACCTGCCTTAGACACAGCAACAACAAAATGATATATGCAAGCTAATTAAATTGGTTAGTACTTCATATAAATGGATGACTATCTGATGAACATATAAGCAGTTTTAGCAATAAATATTGACGAACCCAATGTTTATAAATAGCAATGAAAATTGTCACTTCACCAATAAATACTGGAACAATATGGCATTCAAAGTAATAAATCAACACTTCATTTAATTTATGCCTTTAATCATCAGTCAATTGCTTATAAAGAAAAACGTTTGTTGCACAAAGGTGTTAATAACAAGGAATGACGGCAGCATATAGGGTTAGAAGGTTAGTTCTAGGCTAGGGTTAGATAGGTTAGGGTTTGATTCAGAGTGTTGAGAGTTGTTTGTGATATAGGTCACTTCAGCGCATGGGGTCTCTTTAGATCAGTGCCTTAGGGTTAATGGAGTCAAATAGTGGAAGACGCAAGAGCTGAAAGAGGCAAAGGTAAGTAGGTCAAGGACTAGAGGGAAAGGCTTTGGAGTGTTGCTGAAACAAGGCCCCAAAGTCAAAACCCTAGGGGAGAGAAGGTCACTTCGATGTAGGTGAACTAGGCCTCTGTGATCTCTCCACCTTCCTTAACTCAAATGGAAAAACGACTAGCTGAAAAATAAAGCATAAAACCAAGACTAAAGGGTTTGATGATGAAGAGTGTTGCTACAGCAAGGCTCTTTCAGCAAACCCTAGAAAAATCGGCCCAAAGTGTAGTAGACCTAGGCTCAATGCGTCTCTCTCTCTTCTCAGCTTGTAGGTAGTATGGCTAGCAATAAATGAAGAGAGAAAGAGAGTGTAGCAACAACTAGGCTCTCCTCTTCTTCAATGGCTAAAAATTTCTCTCAAAGGGGACATGAGACAAGGACCTACTTGTGTGCTTGTCACCTAGGGTTTTATTCAGCCAAATTCATAAACATATGCAAGAAATGAAACTACAACCATTCATTCAAGAAGTTTTGCAGAAAATTACTTACATATCACCAAGAAATATCAATGCAAACCCTAGTTGTAACACCTTCCTTCAAGAGAAATGCCAAAACACGCCAAAATAGTCTTCCTTCAACAAGTGCGCATCACTAAATCAGCCAATAACCCAAGATAGGGCACAAATTTCAGACCTCCTTATGAAGTAAGTGAGTTGTCATTAAAAAACGAAGGTGAAAATCCTTCATTTATACCATTCCATGACATAATTTTACATTTTAGGTCATGTAAAAAGGCCGACAAGGCCAAAATACTAAAATCATATTGTTTTACATTAAATTGTCAAATTAAAACCCTAATCAAGATGAAAAGAGACATCAAGCCCCTCCAAAGGAGATGTTAGCGCCTTTTAGGGAAAATGAGGCATCCTGGAGCAAAACGTTAGCCCTCCTTGGGCTCCTCCATCATGCCACACGTGCCAATACTACCAAGTCTACCTCCCAAGACATCCAATAGGCTAGACAACGTCATGGTCATCAAGGGTGACGTCCCAAGCCTTCCAAGGCCATCGTTCCACTGAAAGAGGGTCAATCCCCCTAGGTCAAGCTCTGCCAAAGTGCCTCTGGTGGAACGTCCTCTCCTTCTCTGATGCAAAGTCCCTAATCCATCTCTATCCTGTTTCTGCCCCCTGATGGGATCTCAGCATCCACTTGATGGGCTCTTTAGCCCCATGGAGGTCCAAACTGATCATCTCCCCATGTGTACCGGTCCAAAATGGTACATGTCCGTCGGGCATGGTCCTGCACATCAAAAGCTACGCCCTCCATGGGCTCATCTGTCACAGGGATCATAGCAATGTCAATCACATCTCATCATCAATATTATTAAACATGTGCATAAAATCCCTAATACATCAGTTAACAGCTCAAAGACATTACACAAGCCTACAATACAAATCTGGAGAAAAGGACAAGGCGTCCTATTGGGCTAGTGTCCACTAGAAAAGGAAAGTTCCCGGAAGAGACCTCATCCAAGCCATGTAAGTGGGTGATCTGGTCAAGCGAAGTCCAAGCATCTGGGTGCAATTGGGGCCAAGCATGCAAGAAATGTTACTTGTGGGTGTCTTTGTTAGAAGGCGAGTTGTACCTGTCCTGGATGCAGTTTTTCCAAGCCCATTCTTGCCATTTATTCTTATTCTTTTTATTCTTTTATCTTTTATTGCTTTTTCTTGTTCAAGAGCTAATCAAGGGACACTACCCTGGCGTGGTGACCAGTGGTGGCAGCGTTACCCACGAGTACTTTCACAGAAATGAGAAGGTTGGCTCGTGATGAGAACCCCTTTCCCTTAGCCATGCAACCAAGAGTCACTGCCTTGGCGTGGTAACCAGTTGGTGGCAATGTCATACTGCTAGGTACCCATGGACCTAATAGGCTGGCTCATGATGAGACCCCCTATCCTCTGGTTGGGTCTTGTTTTATTATTTTTCCGGGTCCCTCTTGTTTCTTGCTGAGAAGCCTTTTATTTCTTTCTTGGGGATCCCTGGGCGAAGCATCTCGAGGTTTCATTTTTAGGCTTTTTATCTTTTACTAGATTGCTTTTACCTTCTGGACCTTTAGCCCCTTCTTCCCACGAGATAAGGTGCAGTCCTGAAAATAGGTCAATCCAGTGCCCGGACAAGTGGAATGGGACAAGTGAGCAGGAAACAAGATGAAACAGTGGTGCTATGATGGGAGCGGACGATGGCTTTTCAAAAATCCCCCGAGTGGCAAACCAAAACCTACAGACACAGGCTTGCTAGGGCACCCTGTCAATCCCCCCAAACATGGTCAAGTGGGCAAGTGTAAGATCCAAGCAGTTGTTAGAAATAAAAGGAATCAGATGCATACATTCAAAGGTTTTGATGATCAAAGTGACACATACCATGATACCCAAACCAATTACCTCATGGAGCAAGAACCTTCTCTGACACAGGACCAAGCCGATGGTGATGGATGTTGTTGTTGCTGAAAAGATAAAGATGTTGGAAGAAAGAAAAGGTGGGCCCTCCAGGGCCATGCTAAATTCAATCCTTCTCTCGGTATTCCATGTCTAGGACCTATGGGCCTCGAGACATGATCTCCTAGTTATCACTGAAACTGGGGGATAACAGGGTTTTTACAGTTCAGAAATCTGGTTGAAGAAAGATCTATTCGTTGAAGATTTTGAAGGGAACGATCTCTATCGACCATACATCCACCACATCAGTGTTCGTACACTAGTGCTGTCGTACATTGCCGCCGCCACATTGCCATATAATCTGTTGCAAATTGTTGTTGTCATCCATATGCTTAAATTGCAATGTCGTACGATTTTATTGAAGATGAAAACAATCCGTATCATTTTGGCAGTCAATTGTTATGTCCATACAGTCGTCGTATTGTTACTCCATACAATCTGACTGCCACTCATCAATATTTTCCACTCGTCGAATTAAAAGAAATAAGGCACCAAGCACTTGCTACGAGCCGTTGTGGGGAAGGATAGCCACCGTTTCGAATTCAATTGCGAGGGTGATTAAGAGAATCGTCGTACGGTAAACACAACTCAAATGTCCTCACCAATGGCAAATGAGTCACGACCCTACAAAATATAAACAAACAAACTTAATGTAAGCAGAACAAGTTAAGGGTAAAAAAGGTCAAATGCACATTGAATGTGAACAATAATATAAATCCTCGTAACTTTATTTGCATTGGGATTTATGAAGTGTTCTCATTAAGTTGAGTAGAGAATATTAGTGTATTTTGAACTTGGGAAAAGAATATAAGTATAATTCATCTTTAGATGTTTAGAAAATAGAAAAGCACCTTTTAAATATCCAAGTTCTTTTTTTTGCAAAGAAAAAGGTACTTTAGAAGTAAAGTGAGAAGAGTAACTCAAAAGTTATTAAAGGGGTTAGCTAATCGTAATGCAAAAGTTTATAAAGGGAGTTCTCAAAGTTATAAGGTGTTAAATCCTAAATCAAGGTTATTCCAAAAAGTTTTAGCAATCATGGCAGCCCTGACGAAAATGGAAATGAAGATTCGTGAACAATTTGATAAATTTATGGAGAAACTTGAGCAAGGTAAATTCCCTGAAAATAAAGACAATCATTCAACACAAGAAGTGGAAAATGACAAGAAAGAGCATGTATCAAAGAAAACACAATCTGGCTTGCAAGTCAAGCACCAAACACCGCTCCTACAAAATGCCACAATCCAATGTACTCAAAAATTACAATTGGAAGATCAAGGTAACTCACAAATAAAAATATTAGAGGACGAACTAGCCAAACATTGACACAACAAGAAGGCATCACAACAGAAATATAAGGATCTCGAGGATATGTTTTACAAAGAATTTTTAGAAAAGGACCAGGAAATTTGTCGCCTGAAAGACCACAGTCAAAAATTACTTGCACAAATCAGTAAGACAAAGGTTACGAAGCCGCGTAATAAAAAATTAGAACAAGTGAAGGAAGATCTCGAGAAGAAATTCAAGAAGAACCTAACAGAAAAAGATGAAAAAAATTCATGCTTAAGAAACCTTAATCAAAGGTTGCTCGAACAAATCAGAAGGTTAAAATATGAGAAACATGAGAATCGAGACATAAAACAAAGCCAACAAATTAGAAAATGAAGAACTTTCACATCTCAAGAATCATAATCAAAACCTACTTACACAAATTGGGAAACTTAAGAACAATAAGAAGTCTGTGGGAAACAAGTTCGAACAACTTATCAAGGAGAAAGCATCGAAGTCGTCAGATCTAAAAATCCAAGTTGTGGGGACAAGAACAAATATAGATCCAATCAACATCACAACTCAAGAAGGTGCAAATACAGTTGAAGTAGGGGCAACAATGGATGTCGACGTACAAACGATGGAAATTCCAAGTGTAATTACTAATAGAAACTCAGCGATCAACAAAGCAACACCAATGCCTTAAGAAGATATAATACCAAAAGTAAACCAAGAAAACTGTTAGATTTTCTTAATTTTTCAAAGCAATATATTTACAAGTGTTCTTAGATCTTCTTTTAACATTCAACAATCATATACTGAAACATATGAGCAGCATAAACAAGCACAAGAAGACACAAGAGTTTATCCTAGGAAAACCACTAACCCGTGGAAAAACCCAACCAACCTTTCTTAGATAGATTTTGTCCAATAATATAATTCAACCATGAACCAACTCTCAAGAGCAACAGATAATGAAGACACCCTAACAAGGCTAGTGCACCAAATAGGGCTAGCATACAAAATAGTTGCAGATAGTGCACCTTCCAAGGAGAGTGTACACGACAAATCACCACCAAGAATAACCAAGAACTCCAAAAGCTGCAGTGTTGCGTGTTCCTTCCTTGCCTCAGTTTAGCGCCTTCTTCTTGAGTGAGAGATGTGTGAGTGTGTGTCTCCAAATGAGCAAGACGTCTCCTTATTTATAGCCTTCAAGTCACTTTAGCTGGGTTGACTTCTTCTCTGGGAAATTCTATTTTTCCTTTATCTTTTTCCTGTGGGCCAACATCTCTTCCGGGGTGTTCTTCCACTGTTCAATGGTTTTTCTTTGACTTATGGAATCTTCTTCTCTTCTAAGAAAGGTTTTCTAGGAGGAAAATACCTCCCGCAACTACCAAAAACATCAACACTCCCTCTTAGCTAGGGAGGTATTCTTCAACGATGTTTTCTTCTAGTAGTCCAATGACTACCCTGCAATCAACCGGTAGACCCAGGCTATTGCCATGCCATCAGTAGCTCAAATCTTCTGTCATAGTCTCTACGACTAAGCTGCAATCAACTAGTAGCACACATTTACTACCATGTTGTCCAGTAGTACACGACTACTGCCATATTCCTCACAACTATGCTATGATGTTTCTTCTCTACTAGTAGTCTTATTCACATCTAACCACCTCTCATGGCTTAGGCAAGACCAACACCATAGCCCCATTCAAACCTAGCCACTTCACATCGCTTAGGCAAGGCTATGCCATGGTTCAAGACCATGCTACAAGTCTTATTCACACCTAGCCACCTCACATGGCGTAGGCAAGACTTGCACCAAGCTATGATATTTCTCCTCTCCCAGTGGTCTTATTCGCACCTAGCCACCTCACATGGCGTAGGAAAGACTACAATCATAGACCCAAGGCTACATCCTGGTCCAAGACCATGCTACAAGTCTTATTCACACCTAGCCACCTCACATGGCGTAGGCAAGACTTGTACCAGGTTGTACATTACTCCCTCAGTCACCTCACATGACTGATCTGGGAAACCCTTGGCCAAAGGGGAAGCCTACTAGAGGAGAAACATCACACCTCCCTCTCAATGAGGGTGGACATTTTGCATCACACCAAGCTTGTCTCTGAAGTACTCATACTTCACTCTAGACAACTTCACTCTAGACAGAGGCTTGGTGAGAATGTCCACTACTTGCTCATCTGTGGATATGTACCGGAGCACCACGGCTCCTCTCTGCACCATGTTTCCGATGTAATGGTATTTGATCTCTATATGTTTCGACTTGTCATGAAAGACATGATTCTCTGAAAGCTTTACGCAACTTTGATTATCACAATGTATCAAAGTTGGCTCCAACTCTAGATCAAATAACCCTGCAATCAACTTCCGAAGCCACACTGCTTCACGGCTTGCAACATTAGCTACAATATACTCTACCTCTTCTGTATTGAGTGCCACTGACGTCTATTTTTTGCTCAACCACGAGATCATACCTAATACCAAACTAAAGCAACATCCTGATGTGCTTTTCCGATCCACTGCACTCCCTGCCCAGTTAGAGTCTGTTTAACCCTGCAACTTCACTTCTCCATCCGAGATATATCTAAGACCATATCCAATTGTACCATGCAAGTACCTCAACACATATTTTGTTGCTATCCAATGTACATGTCTACACTCAACCATGTACAAACTCAAAGTGTTCACTGCAACATATATGTTCGGTCTGGTATTAACCAGATACATCAAGGATCTGATCAGTTAACTGTACTTTGTGGGATCCACCAAATCTGAAGATGAATCGTACAAGAGCTTCAGATTTGTAACCATAAGTGTGGCCATGGACTTGCAGTCCATCATCCCGAATCTCTGTAGGATCTCAATGGTATATTTTCCTTGGCTAAGGAAAATCTCATTTGGCCTTTGCCACACCTCCAATCCCAAGAAATAGTGCATCACACCTAGATCCTTCATTTCGAACTCAGAAGTGAGCTCCCTCTTGCACCCAACTATGAGCTTCTCATCCCCTATAAGAAACAGGTCATCTACATATAGGACCAAAATCAATGGGCAACCATCTTCAACCTTGTAGTAAAGGTTGGGATTTGCATCACTCTTGGTAAACCCCAAGCTTATCAGGTAACTATTTATTCTTGGGTCAATACACTCAAAAATCCCAAAAGGTAAGGAGATGAGGGAATGAAGTGTGGAAAGTGACAAATATGATCGGGAATGGCACGATGAATCGTCAAGAGGACCTCCCAATAGCAAACCTATCCCCAAGGATGACCACTTACTAGGGCGCAATGTCAACCACCAAAGTGAAACAGGCCAAAGAGTATAATGTCCAAGCAGACGTTACATAATCAAAAGCAGTTTAAAATGCAACAAACTCAAATGCCTCAAATATTGAAATGACACTTACCATCATACTGGGATTGTACCTCATGTAGCAAGACCCAATGTCTTTTGGAAGCTAGCTAATGTGGTGGATACCCTTATGATGAACCTGGAGTTGTGGTGGCAAGGTGGGTCTCTACCTGTGCAACTAGACATTGTTGGTCAAGTTGTGTCTCAATACTCCATGTCTGAAACCTAAGGGCCTCGAGACATGATCTCCTTAGTTATCCCTAAGAGTTGGGGATAACATCTGCCTCCTACTTGGGGACATGTACTCACTGTAGAGTGCATGAGAACCGCAGCATCTCATGATGGACCTGTGCCTACACACACTGAAACAACAAACTGTGAAGTGTAGGATGGCTCACTCATCCTTTGTCCATATAAAGAAAACCAAAACTTCAAAAATGACAACTAATCTTAGAAAAGAATTTTTTTTGCATTTTTCATATATATGATGAAAAGAGAAGCATGTAAATCAATAATGCAAGTAGAGAAAAATGAAAATAAAAAATGAAATGCAACTAAACTACCATGAGCAATCAATATGCAAATGCAAGAAATCAGGATGACCTACCTACTTACCTGGTGCCTTGGGGCCCTGAAAATCTGGTGATAGGGGATGTCAAGTGAAGTCATACAACCAGTGCAACCACTTGTCCATTATTTCATCAAGGTATCTCCCCCTATGCTTAATCATGTAATACCACAAAGATAAGTTGAGCACATAATAATCATGAGCATAAATAGACATATACTCAATCATGAAAAGAAACCAAAGGACATGGGTGGGACGGAGGAAATCTTGCTGAAAAGAGTAATCGCAATCCTGATCATCCCTGAAATCCTACCCAAAAGGATAGCCACAAGCTCAATCAATCCATCTCTGAAGAGGGCTACCATATCTAGACGATGGCTCATCTTCATCCCCATTAGCATGATCCATGGTTTCTAAAGACTGAGGAGACATGAGAGATCCCAAGAAATCTCGATGATTCCTTAGAGAAGAACAAAAGAGGTAAGGGACTGTCTCATGTCTAGAGAAAGAAAGACGTTGCCTCTTCATCCGTGAATCACTGTAAAAAGCTTCAAGATGAAAATTATTTCGCTTTGTAGGGTGAGCTTTTGACTTCTCTAGGTTGGCCACAACCCGGTATCCATCAAGATCTGAGCATGAAGGTGGTTGGTAATCTTCATGAGTATGTTGCAACGAATCATCCTAGAACAAATCTATGATCATATCATTACCAGGACGCCAAGCATCTAAATCATATGTGCATGAAAACCAATCCTCTGAAGACAACAACTCAACCCCTTTTGCTTCAGAACTACCTTCAACGTCGTACATGGGATATTTATCAAAAGTGAAACAAACCACATCCCATCTACGCCCCCCGACATGTCTGAAATCATCAATGTGTTGACCAACCACGTCAGAGGGGTCCTCCACGAGATCATCTTCATCAAGCGAGAAAATGGACACCAATGTCTCATCAAGTTCTCCATCATCGAGATCTTCCTGACAACTTTCCTTATGGATATGCTCTTCAAGCACTTCTTCTGCAAGTGGCGAGTGATATTCTTCATCAATTTCATAATCTTCAGCAGTTGTCTCGTCATCCACTAGAAAACCTTCTCTGTAAAGGGCATCTTTGAGCTCTTGGAGGGTAGTCTGCAAATCCCGAATAGATGGGCCCCAATACCTGAGAAATTATTTAACAAGCTTTGTAGAAGACCAGATACTTTTCGGATCACACAAGTCTGCAAGCCACTTCCTCTGACTCGAGTCCAGAGAAGATACAAAACATTTCATTGGTACATCCTCATGCATTACATTTATACTTGAAGCATACCTCATATAGTTCACAGCATGGGTGACTGCTAGAGTTGGGTCACCATCGAATTTAGGGCAATTTGCCCTCCACCCTACAGGGCAAAGGTTAGGGTATCCAAGGATATTTTGAACATTGAGAGAAGGGTATACCTTGTGGAAGGCCCATGGTAAATCTCGTGATGCCATGGTTCCATTATCCGGGATGCGGCTTCAATGGAGTCGCCAGAATAATTTAATGTTCATCAAAAATGGAGGGAAGAGAAGGGAACTTTCCACAAGTGGAGTCGCCAGATGAGCTTCAAGAAGAGCTCATCAAAGGTGGAAGGGGAACATCCTTCAAGTGGATTCACTAGGCAAGCTAGGGGTAAAGAATTTGGGATGGTAGCTTGTCAAAGTCTCGTTAGGGCACAAAAGAGGATTCAAAATCCTCCTCGGCAACAGTGCCAAAATGTTATCGCACAAATTGTAGGTTGGGCAATGCCCGACCCAAACCACAAGATGGATACAACTAGGAGAATACATACCCACTGTCACCTTAGAGGTGAAGTGATCACCTCAAGGGGGGAATCTCATGTGACCCTAGGGGGAAATGAACTGGAAAGTGAGAGTATGGAAGTGAAGCCCCTATAGGTCAAGATATTAAATGACAAAAGACTTGATAACAAGTCTCAAGGATGAAGAATGGTTGCCAAAGCCTTGGGTACCTGCACCAAAGTGTCACACCTGCCCGAGACAAGACAAATAAATAAGATACAAGCCTAAATGTCAAAGGGACAAGCAAGTGAAGTTTTCTGTCCTAAATCACAGCAATAAACAAAGATATATATCAGCAATGCGATCAATCATTTACTGCAGAAATAACCATCAAAATTATCAAGTAATTATTGGATAATGAAGCACTGAACCAATAGATAACTTTCCAATACTTTAGCACAAGTTTTGATGGAGAATCAGGGCTACAAAAAGATCTTTTCAGAGATTTTTCAGAGCAGCCAAATGGATGTAGCAAATATTTGCTACAGCAGCAACTTTTACCCCAAGCAACTAGCCAACAACTTGCCCAACAATAGCCAATATCAAGTAGATAAACAATAGCAACTTGCCAACTATTTTCAGCAGTAAAAGAGTGAGAAATTAAGCTTGAAAAAGAGAGTTTGCAGCAGCCCTAATGGATGTAGCATAAGTTTGTAACAAAAGCAAGATATCCTTGACCAATCAAAACACCCTAGTGGCTCAATCAAAGCTTAAAGCATAGGGAAAAGTTTCCAACTTAAACAATTACAATATCTCATGTTTTCATGTATCCCAATGCAATGACTTTGTTTCTCCAATGTAAGAAGATTAGTGCCTTTAACTATTGGGTTGTCGAGTCTCAAAAATTAAAGAGCTAGTTGAGCTACTTCTTTAGAGGTGTAATCCCTTTTACTCCCCAGGGCAAGCTAAGCTAGATAGGAAAAATCCTAAGAGGGTGTAAACCCTTTTACTCCTAGGAATTCCTTATGCAACAAAGTATTTCAAGACAAATATAATGGACTTAGTGGGGTTGTATGCACTTATACTCCCCAAATGTTTAAGCAAATTAACCTTGAAACCAAGAAAAGAAGCAATGGCAACAAAGATTCCTTACCTAGTCCAAGCATTAACAAGATAAACCTCTTTTTAACCAAGAAAATCCACCATAGAGGAAGAAATAGACCTCCACTAGAGATAGTGCATCAGCCATCCATCCAATAGCCAAAGCAAAACCATTACAAGAACAACTAACAAGAGAGATATGTAAAAATGCTCAAGTAGGGCGCAAATTTCAGCCAAGAATGTCTTCTCTCAAGTGTGAGCTACGTGTCAAATGAAATAGAAATGATCTCTATTTATACAAATAATACTAAAATTATTTGTCCACTTAATTTAGGGTAAACCACAAAGTAAGGGGGCAACAACCCTTACTTTTTCCCTTTACATTATAAAATTCAATTTTACATTAAAAATGCACAATAGAAACCCTAATGTGACGTCATCCCTCTTCTAGGGTGACGTTTTGGCACTTTTGCAAGTTGTTGGGGAGTCATTGGGCTTTCTAAAGCCTCCCTCTCATGCGTTAGGCCTTTCTCCTCCAAGTAAAAACCTCTTCCATCAAAATGTGCCAAGTGTCAAGCAGGAACAACACCACCACCACAACCCTAGCCCTAGGGTGATGTTATCCTCCTCAAAAGTGACATTTTAGCCTCAAGAGCAAATCGTTGCGCTAGATAAGGGTTGGGTTATCTCCTCCATGGTAACTCCTCAGGCCTCCAAAGGCTAGCATCTTCGTCCGGTTTGCGGGCCATGGTATCCAATCTGCGGGCTTCAAGCCCCAAGGAAGACCAAGCTAGGCTTGTTCTTCCAAATCTATCCACCAACTAGGTCCTGAAAAGACAATGAATGCGCCCTGCAAGGATCTCAAGTCAAATGCATCATGATGAGTAAATCAAATCAATAAAAGAGCCATCTAAGCATGTAAATCCAAACTACCTCATCAAAATAAACAAGTGCTCAAAGAGCCTATGCACTTTGCCAAGTTTGGGTACGGGAGCATTGAAAAAGCGACCTATTGGATGAATCGTACCTCAAGTTTAGAAGTGTTTCCCAACTGGACCCCTCTCTAAGACATGTGGACAAAGTGGCATGGATGGGGGCAAGACTCTTGGGCATGGGGTTCATGACATACAAGGGACTGTAGTATCTCATTTATGTGTGCCTTGTAGAGGGTGTGCCACACCTTCGTTTTCAATGCAACCTTTTTCCAAGCCCATTTATTGCCATTTGTCTTTTTAAGATGTTTCCAAGTTGAAACCAAGGTGGGGCTTCTACATAAGTATGAAAAATAGTGCCCACCTTGACTCTACCTTGGTCACATCATGCTTCCCCAAGTTGAAGACATGTGTGGGGCTTCTACCTAAGCATGAAAAACAGTGCCCACACATGCTCTACCTTGGTTGGCATTTTGTATTAGTCATTTTACGGGTCCTACCAATTTCTTACAAGAAACATTTCATTGTCCTCGAGATCCCTAGGCAAGCATCTAGAAGGTTCGTGATTGGCTTTTATCTTTTGCCAGTACAAGCCTCTGGGCCTTCGGCCCCTTCTTCCCATGAAATGAGGGACAATCCCTTCTTGGGTCAATACACCCAAAAATCCCAAAATGTAAGGAGATGAGGGGATGAACTGTGGAAAGTGACAAATATGGTCGAGAATGGCACGATGACTCGTCAAGAGGACCTCCCAGTAGCAAACATATCCCCAAGGGTGACCACTTACTAGGGTGCAATGTCAACCACCAAAGTGAAACAGGGCAAACAGTATAATGTCCAAGCAGACGTTACATAATCAAAAGCAGTTTAAAATGCAACAAACTCAAATGCCTCAAATATTGAAATGGCACTTACCATCATACATGGATTGTACCTCATGGAGCAAGACCCAATGTCTTCCGGAAGCCAACTGATGTGGTGGATACCCTTATGATAAACCAGGGACTGTGGTAGCGAAGTGGGTCTTTGTGCAAGTGAACATTGTTGGTCAAGTTGTCTCTCGATACTCCATGTCTGCAACTTGAGGGCCTCGAGACATGATCTCCTTAGTTATCCCTAAGAGTTGGGGATAACAAGCATGATGCTTTCTTCCTTCATTTTTATGAGGATATTGAAAGGCATAATGTCCCAACTTCTTGCAACTGTAGCATCTAATTTTTCACATATCTTTCTTATAGCGTAATCTTTAGGTTTTCTTCGGACTAGCATCTCTCCTTTCCTTTTGTTTCTTCACATGAGCAACAAGAGCTTGGTTTTCTTCATCATTTGTCTTCTGAGATTTTGATATCGACCTAGATTCTTCTTGGGTACAAACTATCCACAGCTTGTCAAATTTGGGCAATTTACTTCTTGCGCAAATTCCTTGAACAAATGGGTCCCAAGAGGAGGGAAATGCATTGAGTGTAGTAGTCAGAAGCTCTGCGTCGTCCACAGAGTCTCCAATGGCTACTACATGTTCCTTGATCTGCGAAATTCTCATGATGTAGTTGGAGACGTTTTTTGACTTGTTCATCATTAGGTTTCTGAGTTGATTCCTTACGGTTAGCTTTCGGCTAGTATTCTTGCTTTCATATAATCTGGTTAGGGCATCAAACATTTCCTTTGGTGTCTTCAATTATGATACATTAGGTATCAAATGGTCCTAGATTGAGTCTATCAAGATCCTCTTGGCCTTGACTTCATTCTTCTTGAATTTTGCTTTGGCTTCTTCTTCTTTTGGTTCTGGAAGTGCTTGCTTTGTATGATACAGCAACTCATTTTCTTCTAGAATGGGGAGTACCCTATGCTTCCACGATCTGAAGTTATCTGCTCCATCCAGTGGAATTAGTCCCAACGACTTGGAACAAGTGCTCAACGAGCTTGACAAAAGAATTGTGCAGCTGCAAATGTTAAGATCTTTCCTTCCAGCTATTAGACTGTCTTGAAGGTAACCAACTCTGATACCATTTTAGATTTTCTTAATTTTTTAGAGCAATATATTTATCAGTGTTCTTAGATCTTCTTTTAACATTCAACAATCATATACTGAAAGATATGAGCAGCATAAACAAGCACAAGAAGACACAAGACTTTATCCTGGGAAAACCCCAAACCCAGGGAAAAACCCAGCCAACCTTTCTTAGATAGATTATGTCCAATAATATAATTCAACCATGAATCATCTCTCAACAGCAACAGATAATGAAGACACCCTAACACAAGGCTAGTGCACCAGATAGAGCTAGCATACAAAATAGTTGTTCCAGCAACACCATACAGAGATAGCGCACCTCTTCCAAGGAAAGCACACAAGAGAAACACCACCAAGAACTCCAAGAACTGCAGTGTTGCGTCTTCCTTCCTTGTCTCAATTTAGCGCCTTCTTCTTCAATGAGAGATGAGTGAGTGTGGGTCTCCAAATGAGCAAGATGTCTCCTTATTTATAGCCTTCAAGTCACTTTAGTTAGGCTGACTTCTTCTCTGGGAAATTCTATTTTCCCTTTATCTTTTTCCTGTGGGTCGACTTCTCTTTCGGGGTGTTCTTCCACTGTTCAACAGTTTTACTTTGACTTCTAGAATCTTCTTCTCTTCTAAGAAAGGTTGTCTAGGAGGAAAATACCTCCCGCAACTACCAAAAACATCAACAAAAACACTACAAGCAAGATAACAGAAATTCATGCTACAAAGACACCTTATCGACATCGAGATCACAAAATCAAGTACATTAACAAGTCAATTTATCAACATTGCTCAAAATGAAAACAATTGACCTATCTTTGAAATCCTATAATCGCAACATTCCACAAAGGATTAAATCGGGATGGTCAGATCCTTTTACAGTTTGACAATTATGTTCAGTAATTTGAAGTTCATTCTGTCTCATATCAACCATAGCAGCAACAAAATTAGAGAATCATGAGAAGACATTACAAGCCAAAGAAAAGACATAAAGCCTTTCTATAAAAATGCTTTGAGGACAAAGAATTTATAAAGGGAAAGGCAATGTAATAAACATAAATATATAAAAATATATATAAAGAAATAATAATTAATAATGAAAAGACATCATTATGAAAATACATGTCTTGACAAAAGGAAATGATTCTTAGTGAAAAAGCACTCGCTTAGGTATTTATACGAGGCTCTCATTATATTCATTCATATTCTATCATCTCTCATATTTACTCAATATATTATTTTCATACTAGTGGATTCTTTTGTATTATTCCATTTCTTTTGGATATTCTTGATATGAATGAGATGGGTTCGTCACACTCTTCTTCCTTTGAGAGGGTCGTTATGGTACTGTTGACCGCCTATCCAACTAGGGGGTCAACTCCATGTACCATGAAGAGATGCATCATCAGATGCTAATATGTCGAAGACAGTTTGGTTCTACTAGGCAATTTATGCCTCCAGCACAATTTTTTGTAAATGGAATTTCCGCACCCCTGCGTGGGTTAATAATGTAATAGGTCTACATGAGTCATAGTTAGGTCAGCTACCTTGGGATCTATTCATTAGGAGAGTTCCTTTCACCGAGGGTTTTTTATCCTCAGGTTATTAATGGGGTTTTTCAACCTTATTAATTTCCCTTGAGTTTTTCCCTCACACCAGCAATAATTCCTCCAAAGTGGTAAAGGGTGTTCTAACGAAGTGGTCTTCTGATAGCTAGTGTTTAGGAATGATGTAAATGACCATGCAAGACATCTTAGAAAGTTTCGCGGAATTTCATCGAGTCTAGATAGGTTTTTTTTAATTAATTAAATTTAATTAATTTTCCTAAGGTTGGGAATTTAATTATTTAATTAATTAAGTGTTTTTGTGCTCAAAAGAAATGGAAAGGCACCCCCTACACCCTTGGACCAAGTTTCAGCTCAGTCGGACAACTTTTGCTAGGTGTTTGTCCACTCAAAGTGTTAGTCAGTCAAAACAACAATTTTTATTGCTGAGTCAAAATGTATTTTTTGTAATTTTTGAGGAAAATGGGTAATGTAATGGTGAATAAAGGCAAGAGAGATGATACCTAGTCTACCCAACCCACCTCCTAACTTTTAAACACCCCCTTGCACACTCACTCATCTAAACACCCACGCNTCACATAGAAACCTTTGAAACACCATTTAATTGATGGGTGGGCCCCTCCCATGAGTAGTGCACCCTTCCTAGCCTACCACCTCACCATTTAGTTTGGTTCCACACTCCACCTCACATTCCAACTCATCAATCCTCACCCAAACCCTAAGTGGTGCGCCCCTCTCCTTGGGATGCTCCCTTTGGCTTGGTATTTGACACTTGGATCTCATCCAAGAGGGGTGAGTTTGCCTCTCCAAGCATAAATAGAGCCTCCCTTCACTCATTTCTTCACCATTCTTTGAGCTAGTGTTACTCTACTGAAATTTCGCTCCATCTCTCTTGCTCTTGCCATCTTGCATCCATCCCACTTTCTCTTGAGAGTCTTGGAGCAACTTGTTGCTACAACATTCTCCCCTTTGGATTAATAAAAGCTTTGGAGGATTTGGAGTAACCAAGAGTAGTCTGGTTTTCTCTTTGCACATGAGGTGACATTGTGGTGTTTTTGCTTGTTGTGTAGTATTGAGTAGATTCTTAGGTAAAGTAGTTTACTTGAGTAGATTAGCAAAGAGTATTCTTGTTGGTTTATACATGTTGGGTAGCTAGTAGTGTGAAGTATTACATATTGTTAGCTTATTCACGCATGTTATCTATTTGTATACCTCACACATTGCTTGAGTTTTGCAGGTTTGTCTCAAGGGATTGTTGGGATAGCCTCAAGGAGGAGTTTTCCCTCAAAAACCCATTCAAACTCCTTACTTTGCTTAGTCTGATTTTTTGTTTACATTACATTCATATTTCAGTTAGCTAACCATCTTAGATAGGTCATCTAAATCTTATTTTACTTGGATAATTTTATGTGAAAAATTTCTGCCTAAAAACAGAAATTTTTCGTAACATTTATTGTGTTGTGCAGCATTTCAAGCAAGCAATAGCTTGCTGGTTTTTGCAGGATCTTACCAAGAACAAAGGGTTATGTTGCCCAAATTTGGGCACACAACACCCCAAGAGTTGCTCCATTAGTTGGGTAACGAATCTCTCCTCTTCCTTGTCATTTCTAGCATTGTAGCAAGCCCCCGAGAAGTTCCCTTGAGGCTTGCATTCTCTTGTTCTTATTTCATCCATTGTAAATCATTTTTTGCAAGTTAGTTTGTTGCCTACACCTTGGGAGAGTGATTGGCTCAGCCAACCCCCCAATATCGTTGGGCTAGGGCTTAGTTTTATTTCTGTATTTGTTATTCTTTTGCCCCACTTGTCATTAGGACAAGGTTGTGTGGCAGGATTGCCATAATAATTGTTTAGCTTTTGGTATCGACCCTCTTTGGCACAACAAAGGTAGGCTTGCCTCCACCTTGTGCCATTGTGAGTGGTTTATGTTTCTTTTTGTTTTCCATTAAAAGTTTTAACTCATAACTTGCCTACACCTTGGGAGAGACATCCCCATATCGTATGGCTAGGATGGTAATATGTTGAAGATTTGTTATTGATTACATGGTTAAAATTTTCTTGAGATAGACATCACACATGTGCTCATCTTAGCTTAAGCCTTTGAAGCATAGTTTCATTTACATGTTTTAAGTTTCATCACAATCTAAATTCATAGCACACCTCTAAATGCAATATACTTGTGACTAAGTAGTGATGTCTTAAAGCAATCTCTTTTTCTTGGCAAACATGTTATCTCTCAAGCTCTCATTTTCATTTAAGTTTGCAAAGGTACTCATGGGCATGTGGATGGCGTAGGAACTTTAATTTTTCTTTTCAGCAAGAATCTATCTTTACTTAGCACGTTTCTCTCATGCAATAACACACATAGCTAAGTGGTGATAATCTTAACAATTTGCTGTAATTATTGACAAGTTGTTCTTGTCTTCCACTTATACTCTTTTCTTTCAAGTTTACACACATGCATGGTTAAGTGATTGACAAATGGAGTGTATCTTTACTTTCAGCTTTCTTTTCATGCTCTAGCTGTGTTCATAAGTTTCGGGCTTCATAATCTGCAACACATTTTCACAGCCATTTAAGTTTCGGTTTTGGGCATAATTCACTGCTTTTAGGCACTTAAAACTTATCAAAACACTCACCAACACATCTTAAAACTTAGTCCTAAGCCTTAACAATATATTAGACCAACTAGGACACCTAAAATCCACCATCTTCACCATCTAAAATGGGAATTGAGGAGGGCAACGGAAGGTGATAGGCCGGGGATGGTCTCACGGCACGAAGTAGTGTCATTTCCGTAAAAACTCAATTCTTTGGGCTGACCTGTCAAGCTAGGGAGGGCCTTGTTGCCTTCACTTCTTGAGCATCCAGCAGCTATTTGGCAATAGGGGGAGGAGGATTAAGGTTTGACACTTAGCTAGGAGGGTAACTAAAATCTGTAAAATCTTTAAGCAACTCTTAACCACCTAGTCTTTTAGACAATCTCTTTTTTGGATACATCTTATGGTTGTTTAGAACACTAATTGCAAGCATTCATATCTTTCTATCTTTCATGCAAATTGTGGTTTAATTATCTAAGTGTTGAACTCTTTAAGTTTGTTAAGCATTTGTCATTCAATTATTTCATATCTTTCGATTAATGCTTTTTATGGTGTCATTCAACAAGAGATAGCGCATCCCACTTGGAGGCATCATCTTGTTGGATCTTGAGTGCTTTATGGTTGCCATTGAAAAGCAGTCCAATTGTTATTGGGGCATGTTTGGCCTTATGTGAATGATCATCATGTTTCAAATATCTTTGAATTCTCACATATAAGCTTTGGTTAATCTTGTTTATTTGTATCTTGTGTATCTCATATATCTTGTTGTAATATCTTTCATTTATTATTGTAAGTACTTGTATATTTTTGTTGTGGAGTAGTTGTAGTTTTGTAATATTTGTAATCATTTGTAATCAACCTCCTCAAACTTTAGGTGACCCCTTTGCCCAACATTAGGCACTAGTCTTAGTTGACTTAGGGAAGGGTCTTGTTTGGCATAAGTAATTATGCATCTTGCATTTGTTGCTTTTGGATCATAGGTTAGTACTCCCCCCAAACTTCTAATCAATTAAAACCAACTCCCAGAACACAAACGTTAAATCATATCTAGTAACTAGGGTCTACCCCCTTTGGCTTCCCTAGGAGTGAGCCTAGAAGGAAGAGGTTTCAATCAAGGTGACAGTGTGGACTGTGAACCTAGGCATTGTGCCTCCAAGGACACACTAAGTGAGTTGGACTTTGCTCACGTTTGCAAGTGTGTATTAAGACGGCAACAAGTACAACTGATGAACATCTTCATTTCCTCACTTTCAAGACTAAGCTCCCGATATTTGAGGAATGACCTTAAAAACTCTACCAATGAAGTGATTGGTCCTACAAGATCATCATAAAACCAATCATATGCCTTATCTTCCAAAGTGCACATAAACATATCCATCCAAACATCCTTGTGGATAATATGAGATTCATTCATAACCTTGATGAAAGAGACAATGTGTGACAAGGCTGACTTATGATTTCCATGAAACGCCCAACCCAACTCAAACAATTCTAAATCACAACCTTTATTTGGAGCTCCTGGGATGTTTGAGAAATTCAGTGGAGCACACATCTAATTTAAGTATTCGAGTTCTCCCATGTTTCAACTCTTCAAGTCTTCAAATCTCATACCAAATTGGAGTGGAGTCGCCCAAGTGAATTCTTCAAAGCCAAGACAATGCTACTTGCTTCTCCCTACAAGCAACAAATCCTCTAAAATCTCTAATGGAATTGAACTTCTTTCCCTTAACGAAGTAGTCAAATGAGTAAACTAGATAGCTCCTTGAATCCTACTCATCAAATCTTTGTTGAAGCCAAACTTCAAATACCCAGGGAATGGACTTTACTCTTAGCAACGGCACCAAAATGTTACCACTCAAACTCTCACAAAGGGACAATCCTGCCCTGCACAGGAGAACTTGGGGCAACCACTAGGAAAGCCACCCATTGTCACCTCAGTGGCCTTGCCTCTTCACTTCAAGGCTAGAGTTCTAACCTAAGGAGGGTATTCCTAGGGGTCAAACTAAGTCTAATCATTGTAGTTGAGAGGGGCAACTTCAAGACTCAATTTGACCAAGGGTTTGNCAAGGACACACTAAGTGAGTTGGACTTTGCTCACGTTTGCAAGTGTGTATTAAGACGGCAACAAGTACAACTGATGAACATCTTCATTTCCTCACTTTCAAGACTAAGCTCCCGATATTTGAGGAATGACCTTAAAAACTCTACCAATGAAGTGATTGGTCCTACAAGATCATCATAAAACCAATCATATGCCTTATCTTCCAAAGTGCACATAAACATATCCATCCAAACATCCTTGTGGATAATATGAGATTCATTCATAACCTTGATGAAAGAGACAATGTGTGACAAGGCTGACTTATGATTTCCATGAAACGCCCAACCCAACTCAAACAATTCTAAATCACAACCTTTATTTGGAGCTCCTGGGATGTTTGAGAAATTCAGTGGAGCACACATCTAATTTAAGTATTCGAGTTCTCCCATGTTTCAACTCTTCAAGTCTTCAAATCTCATACCAAATTGGAGTGGAGTCGCCCAAGTGAATTCTTCAAAGCCAAGACAATGCTACTTGCTTCTCCCTACAAGCAACAAATCCTCTAAAATCTCTAATGGAATTGAACTTCTTTCCCTTAACGAAGTAGTCAAATGAGTAAACTAGATAGCTCCTTGAATCCTACTCATCAAATCTTTGTTGAAGCCAAACTTCAAATACCCAGGGAATGGACTTTACTCTTAGCAACGGCACCAAAATGTTACCACTCAAACTCTCACAAAGGGACAATCCTGCCCTGCACAGGAGAACTTGGGGCAACCACTAGGAAAGCCACCCATTGTCACCTCAGTGGCCTTGCCTCTTCACTTCAAGGCTAGAGTTCTAACCTAAGGAGGGTATTCCTAGGGGTCAAACTAAGTCTAATCATTGTAGTTGAGAGGGGCAACTTCAAGACTCAATTTGACCAAGGGTTTGNCGCTATCTTCTCTCAAAGATAAAACACATCCAAGTATGAGTGAAGAAAATGTCAAAACATCAATGAGCTTATGAAAGATTGGACTTAGACAATAATGTTTGTTATCCCTCCATTCCTAGGGATAACTAAGGAGATGATGTCTCGAGGCCTGCAGGTTGCAGACATGGAGTACCAAGAGTCAGATGAGCAGAAAGATCCCTTCACTCACCAAACATCACTATCCGATCAATGACAACAACATCCACCACACCCAGCTTGGTCCACAAACGATAGCAGATCTTGCTTCATGAAGTAACAAGTTCGGTGTTGTGGTAAGTGTCGTTTTAATATTTGAAGCATTTGAACATGTTGCAAAGGGTCACTCCCTGATTTTAAAAAAGTTTGCTTGGAAATTATGCCTTATGCCTCATTTCACCTTGGTGGTTGACATGTTTTCCTAGTAAGTGGGTTACCCTCGGGAAAAGGGTTGCTACTAAGGGCTCTCCTTGAAGGGTCATCGTACCATCCCCGCACATACTTATCACTTTCCATTACTTCTTCCCTTTCATTTCCTCATCTTTTGGGTTTTCGGGTATTTTGACCCAAGAAGGGCTTGTACCTCATTTCATGGAAAGAAGGGGTTGAAGGCCCAAAGGCTTGTCGCTGGCAAAAAATAAAAACCAATGAATTATCCTCCAGATGCTCGCCCTAATGGTCCTGAGAGCAATGAAATACTTCTCCATAAAAATTTCAAGCACCTATAAACTAAAACACATAACTAAATGTCTCACTTGTTGAGGTAATGCATTGTGGTGTCTTTTACTTTCCTTGCACATGGCACTCAATGTGTTCTAGCCTCAAGTGGCATTGCGGTACTCTTTAATTTCCCTTGGATATAGTACTCAATGTTTGGACCTTAATCAACTAGTGGCAAATAAAAGGGCTTGGAAAAAGGTTGCATCGAAAACAAGGATGCAGCACACCCTCTACAAAGGCACCCATAAATGAAACAATATGAGTCCTTGTATGTCAAGAAGCCCCATGCCCAAATGTCACAACCCCATCCACCTCATACTCTTTTACATGACTTAGAGAGGGTCCTATTGGGAAACACCCCTTGACTTGGGGAATGATCTACCCAATAGGGCACCATGACAACCCTCCCATACTTAAATTTCGCAAGTTGTATAAGGTCTTTGAGCATTTGTTTATTTTGAAAAGGGGGGATTTGATGCACATGTTTGGGTGGTTCTTTTACTAAATATGGCTTACTTGGCATTATACTTGTGACTTGTGGACCCTTGGAGGGCATACTTGTTTGTGTCTTCAGGGCCTTGCCAGGTGAAAGCTTGTTCATGGAGGCACAAGGTTGCTTGGACCTTCATTGAAGCATGAAGCCCACGGGTTGGATGATGCACCCCCTCTCATTGGACACTTGGGAGGATGAACGTTGCCTTTGGGGGCACTTGGACACCATGAGATTATCACATGCTAGCTCCTTGCACCTCAATGTTGGCCTTTGGAGGCCTAAAATGTCACTTTCTATGCCCTAGACATCACATCGAGGCTAGGGTTTTTGATGGGGTTCTCATGGTTGATGGTGATGTAACATGGTTTGATGGAGAGAGAGATACTTGGCATTCACTTGACCACTTGATAGCAGGGCACATGGCCTTTGGAGGCCCAACGATCTTCATCAAAGGGATCAACGTCTCTCTTGGAGGCCTAACGTCACCCTTTAGGGTATGACGTCACCCCTAAAAGGGGATTTTCTTTATGTATTTTGTGATTTTAAGTTGTAAAAGGGAAAATAGAAGAGGTCAGCCTCTCTAATTTGTTGTTGACATTTTCAAAAGTGGACAAATTGGTTTTAGGTGACCTCATATAAATAGAGGTCACCTCATTGTCATTTTAGGATCATGTGCTTGAGAATTACATACACTCTTAGCTGAAATTTTCGCCCAACTTGGGAAAATCGCTCTATCTCTTTCTTGGTGTATTGTAGATGCTTATTACTTGTCTATTGGAAGGAAGGCTAGCGCTATCTCTTGATGCTCATTTTCTTGGTGATGTGATGGAATGTTCTTGGTAAAGAAGGGTTTTGCATGTTATCTCTTGAAATTGGTAAGGAATTTTCTACATAAGTGTGTTGTTTCTTCTTGTTTCAACGTTAATTTTTCTACATCTTTGGAGGAGTATAAGGGCATACACCCTCCATCAAGATCCATCTTTGTAATAATTGAAAAGAGTTATTTTGCAAAGGTTGCTACAAGGAGTAAAAGGCCTTACACCCTTGTAGATTTACCTTGCGAGGTTTTGTTTACTCTAGGAAGTAAAAGGGCTTACACCCTGTTAACCCCTAGATTTTCACCCTTGAAAATCTTGTAGGTTAAGAGTCGGCATGCATTATTTTCACTGGCATTCTAAGACTCTCCCAGAGTTTAGCACTTGTGTTGAGCCAGAGGTTCGTTCCCATCAGAGGCAAGTATATGATCGGTACAAGATTATTTTGTTCAGAGTTAGAGTTAGTTTGTTTTTCCTTGCATTTTGAGAGAGATGTCTACATACAACAGGTGTTGCTACTTTTTAGGAGCCACGGTTTGAGTGGGTCTCCTGACAGTTTGGAGCAGTTCTGAGCATACAGGGATAATCCTTGCATGATTCTAGGCTTGATAGCACTTTTCTGGGCAACATGCAGGGGATTTCTATTTTTAGCAGTTTGAGCTCCAGGCCCCAGATTCATGTTTTGAGCATATATTATGGATCCTTTTCCGGGATGATTTGGCACAGATTTCTATTTTTAGCAGGTTGAGCACCAAGGCTCACATGTCGATTCTGATTGTGGATTTGGATTCCTTGCGGAAAATCGAATCCAATGAGTATAATATCATCAACATGCGAGAACTTTCTATTTTTAGCAGTAGACACATGATGGTGGTCTCCTAGTCATTCAGAGCATTTGTGGAGAGTTTGGGTCACTTTCAACAAGTTTCAAATTTTTGGGACCGGATGGTTATTTTTGGAAATTTCTATTTTTAGCAGACATCGTCATCTCCAATAGTGACAAGTAGCAGGCTCGGATTTCGACATGTGGCGGAGTATCAAGATGATGTGGCATCTACATGGCATCATTGAACAAGGACGCATATTCCCAAGATTAAGCATTAAATCAGAATAAATTAAGCTAAAGAGATGGCGCATCGGTGAGGTGGCATTGTTTGGAGAAAGTTTTGCCACTTAAGGAAATTTTTCTCACTCTATTCCTCTCACTTTCCATGCAACTAATTTCTAAAAATTCTCCCTAAAGTGCTTATAAACGCAAAATTCGTAAATTTTAGGAAATCCCTAGAAAATAGGACGAATTTCCGTTTAACTCATAACTCCCTCATCCCTTGGCCAAATTTAGCAATCTAACATGCCTTGGAAAACTAAAATTATCCTCCATACACTCTCACTCATAACTCACCCATGCGCATTACTCACTTACACTTATTCCCTCGTGCGCATTAACTCCAATTTTCTTCACACTCCTTTCCTATATATTGGATAGTCTTCATTGGTTATTGGTCGGATATTGCAGTTGATAGCATACGTTCTTTCTCATTCTCCTCTCTCTCTCTCTTTACTCTAGTGAGTCTTCTTTGAGCAAAGTAATCATTGTACCGGTTGTGGACTTGCCAAGTGTGGCGCAACCAACCCTCTCGCCAAGCCTATTAATAAAGAAATCTTGTGTTTGTTCTCTAATCTTTTTTCTTGTTGGTCTTTTGTGAATTTTTGCAATTAGATTAGTCACTTTCTTTGTTGTTCATTGTAATTTATATTGATCTTTTGAGCAGTTTCTTTCTTTATTTCTCGTCTATATTTCGTGTGCTAAGCTTGCAGGATCCCTCCAAGCAAACAAACTATTTTTCCCAATTGTTTTGGACAGTTTTAACACGTTGTCCAAAACATAACAAAGGTTGTTTTCTTGTCATTAAACGCGTAAAATCAGACTTAGGATAGCGGCAAATCACCTTAGGGACTCCCCCCTGAGGCTAGCAAGCACTAGCCCAAATGGAGAGAGGTCTAGCCCGTTACAATTTGGGGCTTTTCTCCTTGAATTAGCTAAGTTTTCATCGCTGTTATAACAGGTTATATCAGCTCAATTGGAGGGTGGAAATTTGTGCTAACACACCCCTAGAGAAGTAACAAACCCTAGCTTATACACAAGAGACTCCATTAACCCAATTAATAAGGCACTCATCTACTTGCATTGGAGATTGTATATTCATGCATTGCTATATGTGATTTTTTTAGATATTGCAATCGCTTAAGTTGTACCTATTTCTACATTCTATAGGCTTTCTTGTTCCCTAAGGGTGTCTTGATTGGCCAAGTAATTATCTTTGCTGTTATAAATTAATGCTACAGCCATTAGGGCTGCTGCAAAAACATCTTCTCTTCACTTATTGTTCACTTTTCTACCGCCATAAATCACTAGCAAGCTGCCATAATTGTTCTACTAATTGAATGCTATCTTTTGGGTGGATTGTTTGTTGATTTTGGTGGGTAGAAGTTGTTGTTTTACCAATAGTTTGCTACAGCCGTTAGACCGTTAAAACACGTATTCATAACACTAATTAATAGCCCCTTAAATGATACCAAATCTTGCTCTAACTATTGGGAATTTATCTAGTCATTGCTAGCTCTGTTTCTATCATCTTGCACTAGATTTTGGTAGTATAATTTGCAGCTGATATAAGTTGTTTACCGCAGAAAATATATTTCCATACTGCTGCAAATTTGAGACAGCAAAGTTTCTTGTTGATTCCCCATTGGTTAAAGGCTTTGTTTATAACCTATTGTCTTGTTCTGGGCAGGGCTAACACTGTCTTGCAGGTACACAACCTTGGCAAACCATTCAACAACCATCAAGACTCTTTGCCAACCATTTCTCCATCTCCTAATTCCGACCTCTAGGGGGAATCCTCTCACACTCTTCCACTTTCTGTCTCAATCCCCCTAGGGTCACCCGGGATTCCCCCCCTTGTGGTGATTTCATCATCACTAAAGTGAGGGGAGTGTTTATCTAAGGTGACAGTGGATAAATACTCCCATAGTTGTCACACCTTTGTGGTTTGTGTTGGGCTTTGCCCAAGCTACAATCTGTGCGATAACAATGCTCATTCTAGAGTGCTTGGAAACACGAAGTGTATTGCTTCAAATTAGAACAATATGAGTGCTCAAAATAATCAAAGCAATGCATCATTTATCATTAAATGTAATTACCATCATCATCCAAAGATTACATGCCATAAACCAATGAACTTGTGATCAAGGAAAGTATTCAGTGCTGTTATTAAAACTACAAGTTACTTTGACCAATGAAAGAGGGCAGATTGATACTCAAAGTGCAGTGATTGCTATGCAATGAAATGCTCCAAAGTAGAGTAAAGAAATCAGTGTGAAACAAGCACGTTTAGAGTATCTCATAGAGTATTAAAGTGTGTCAACATCCAATAAATGTAATTTAATGGGCAATGCTGTAATAGAGATATTCAAACTGTATAATGAAGACAGCAAGCATAGAATATACCAACAGTGATGTTTAAACCTCAGATTGCAAGGGCAGTGATCTTATTTATGCCATATACAACAAAATGCTATAACAAGTGCCCTCAAATTATGTGACAGAGGCAGCAAGTAAATGATTATACCAATCAGAAATAATGCCTTGTCAAACTCAGATCATAAACAGAGACAAAATCTGTATATTAAGTGTTCTTATCCATAAGTCATGACAGCAACCTTATAACAACATTTAGCACAGATTTTTAGCACAGACCACAGTGTTCCATTACCAGAGATTTAGAGCAGTTTACAGTATGTGTTTGCATCAGATGTTAACTATAAAATAGAGCCACAGAAAAATCACAATTTGCTGGTCATAAAACAGAGAAATTAGACTGTAAAATGTGATTTTAGCCAGCAATATTACTTGTGTGTTTTAAACATATACCATCAACCAAGCATGAATTATAACCTCTGCAGTTTGGACAATGGACAGACCCCTAAATAGTGAGCGAAAAGAGGCCAACGTTTTGGTATTTAGTGAGGTCATTGGTCCTCCCTTAGCATCGATTTGGTTTAAAAGCTGTTTTAGATGCACAATATACCAAAATGTTGCAAAGGAAGTAAAAGAGATCGGTCTGTAATTTGACTTTACACAGAACACAAACCCTTGTAAACAGTGCTCAGAAATATAACATAGGTCTCAAGCTTGCTCTAGGAGAAAAATAGAAAGGTTCTCATACCATATAACACCTCATATTGCCACAAATGTATTCATATCTGAAACAGAGATCCTAAACCCTGGACATCAACCATTTAGAGCACTAATCATTTCACTTGTTAACTAATGGTTCACCAGCTTTAGGCATTAATTTACCTTGCTTGAAAATAAAGATCATGGAGGCAGCTCAACACTGGCCTACAAGCATGTGCATGTGAGTATTTAACAAGACTAGCGTTCAATTTTTACTTCCAAGAATGAATTCCAAAGGTAACCCAAGATATAATGAGATTCAACAGATTTTAAAGTTACCATGTCACCTAGGTTTAGATCCAATAATTGAGCAGTGTAAACAAGGTCTATACCCAAAACAAGACCCAACTTGAAAGATGTAGCATGAAATCAACTATTAGCACCAACTAGATACAAGCATTAGTAGATATAGAAATGAAAGCGAACTTAGACATAGCAACCTAGATTGATAGATAAATCAAGTAAAAACCTTAGGTTGCAAAGCAAACAAAGAAAAAAAGAAAGGAAACAAAAAAAGGAAAAGACAATTTTTGGGGGGTTTTGTGGTTGAAGAGAAAGATAGACAAGGTCCTTAGGAAGGGCTATGGGGTCACTACACACGTCTATGTGATACCTAGGGTTCTAAGATGAGGTAAAATTGAAGGTACCTATAGAGGATTACCTACCAAGCATCACCTAGGGCAACTAGGGTTCCTCAAGTTTGGATGGGAGGATTGATCCACTAGGGAGTCTCTCCAAGTACTACTAAGGTGATCTAAAAGCATGGACATTTTCAAGAGGGAAGACCCCCTAGATGTCCTACCTCAATACAAAGATCAAAATCTTCAATCATCAAAGGGATTTAAGGCAAGAAAGTTATACCTTAGATGCCCTTCCAACTGGAGGAAGATGCACGTCTTTGGCCTTGTAGTAGCTTTGTCTTGCAACAAACCTGAAAAATAACCTATACAAACCCTTGAACAATAGCCTAAAACATCATATAAAAAATATTTGGATACTCACGACCTTATTTAGGCAAGTTTTCTCATTAATCTCCAACAAATGAAAATGAGAGAGGCATCCTCCTTTTCCAGCTAAGGAGCCTCCTCAATATAATGAATAATACAATGTGCTAGCTCAAAACCATGAGCAAAAACCATTGGCCTAAGTCAAAACCATGAGCAAAATACAACAAATGGGGCAAGTAACCCTCAAAATTCTCCAATACATGAGTGCCCCCCTCAAAATGATCAAAATGTAACAATAAAGGGCCACATATGTGTACTAAAGGGCCTAGAAGAAGTGTGTCCTCTCATAAAATGTGCCAATGTCCCAAAAATGGGTGAAGAGAGAGTCAACAAGGGTCCAAGGACTAAGGCGCTCCTCCAACCAACTCCCAAGAGCAAGGAAGTGGACAAAGCAAGAAGTAACAACCTCCATGTGTATGATGCAATCCCACATGTGTGGGACGCCCGAGGTAGAATCCAATGTGTAATGGCACATGTGGCATCCTCAATCAAGGTGCTCATCAAGTAAAGTATTGTGGTCAATGCCACATCATCCCGTAGTCAACACAACAACATGTAACCACCACATCAACCTGTAACCACTTCCTAGGTGTCCTCAAATGCATAAATAAACTCCCACCTGTGGTCCTGTTGACCACCTATTTTGACTAGGGGTCAAATCCATGTTCCATGAAGCTATGTACCATGATGGTGCAACAAAGTTGAAGACTTTCTAGTTCTACAAGGCAGTTTTTCCCCCGGCAAGTCTTTTTGTAATCGGAATTTTCACTCCCCTGCGTTGGATAATAATGTAATGAGTCAGCATGAGTCATATTTTAGGTTAGTTACCTAGAACTTTATCATTAGAGCAGTCCTTTCATAGAATGTTTTTTATCCTCAAGTAATTTTAATTACCCTTGAGTTTTTCACTCACAATAATCCTTCAAAGTGGTGAAAGGCGTTCTAATGATCGAGCCCAAGGGGTGACTAGGGTCTAGGAATATTGTAAATGACCATGCTAGACATCTTCTAGAGTCTTGCGGAATTCCCTCGAGTTTTAATAGTTTTTTTTAATTTATTAAAATTACCATTTAATGGTAATTTTAATTATTTTTTATGTAAAAATGTAAAAATTTGGTCCTAGGGGATTTTGATAGGGATGTGAGTACTCAAAATAAATGACAAGAGACCCCCTACACACTTGGACCAAGTTTCAGCTCAATTGGACAAGTTTTGCTAGGTCATTGTCCATGAGGAGTCCAAGTCAGTCAAAAATCAACAAATAATTGAATAAATTAAAAAAGCTAAAAATTGTAAAAAGGGAATAAAGTTATGAGAGAGAGTGGGAAAGGTTTTCTAACATTTTTCCTAAGTTGTAAAAGCAATTTTCCACTTTAAGAACCCCCCCTTGCTTAGCCAACAACTTAAAGTGGTGTTCCCTAGCTAAAAGTGACATGTAGGAAATAAAAAACTTCAGTGAAAAAGTCACATAAACCCTAATTTCTCCCCCATTGGTGTCTAACCTCATGTTTAACCATAGGAAAAGGTGTTTTCCCCCTTTCCCCCTCACCCCTCAAACCCTAACTCACTACCAAAACCCTAAATGTGACTCTTCCTTGACTTTGTCTATTTCTCTTGGATGTGTGACACTTGTAACTCATCCAAGAAGGGTCTCTCTTCTCTCCCAAATATAAAAGAATGTCTACCCCTCCTCATTTCTCATATATTCTCAGAGCACCTCTACTATGCCCAAATCTCTCCCACTCCTCTCTCTCTCTCTCTTTCCCATTTCTTCTAGTTTTGCTGCAAGTATTTGCATGCAAATTTTTTATGAATAAAGGAAGCCTTGGAGGAACACCATCTTGGCATTGAAAGTCTTCTTGATGTTATGCAAAATATTATTGAGGTGATATTGCTTTGTTTCTAGTGTTTTAGCTTGTTTACTTGCCTAGATTAAGAGATCCATAGAAAAATAATTTGTTTGGTGGAATAAGTAGAAGTATTTCTATTTGTTTTAGTGAGCTAGTTTTAATAGAACTTGTAAAGTATTTTACTTGTTTATTGGATCTACTCACCTCTTGATTGGCTTTGTAGCAAATTTGGCAGCATTTGCAGGTCACCAAGGTGCTCAAACAAGTAGATTTCAGATCTGGAAATTTACTTGTTGGGCCAACATAAGCCTCCAAAAATTTATGTTCCTTTCCCTCACCTTTCTCTATTTGATTTGAGGCATTATATGTTCTGAAAATAGCATAAAAATATACATTTACTGTTCAGAATTTTACATATAAATTTATGTTTTGTACCTGTTATCCCCACTTTTTAGGGATAACTAGGAGATCATGTCTTGAGGCCCACAGGTCCTAGACATGGAGTACTGAGAGCAGGATTGACCTGAGCATGGCCCTGGAGGGCCCCGGCTTTTCTTCACTCATCGTTTTTGTCTTGTCCACAGCAGCAGCATCCATCACCATCGGCTTGATCCTGTATCAGAAGAGGTTCTTGCTCCATGAGGTAATTGGTCCAGGTATCATGGTCTTTGTCACTTTTGATCATTGAAACCTTTAAATATATGCATCTGATTCCTTTTATCTCTAACAACTGCTTGGATCTTACATTAGCCCACTTGACCATGCTTGGTGAAATTGACAGAGTGCCCTAGTAAGCATGTGCCCATAGGTCTTGGTTTGCCACTGGGAGGATTTCTGAAAAGCCATCGTCCGCTCCCATCATAGCACCATTGTTTCATCTTGTCTCCCGCTCATTTATCCCATTGCCCTTGTCCGAGCATTGGGTTGACCTATTTGCAGGATTGCACTTTATCTCGTGGGAAGAAGGGGCTAAAGGCCCAGAAGGTAAAAGCAGTTGGTAAAAGACAAAAGCCTGGAAATAAAACCTCGAGATGCTTCGCCCAGGGATCCCTGAGAAGGCAGTAAAAAGCCTCTCAGCAAGAAATAAGAGGGACCCGGAAAATAACAAAACAAGACCTAGTCAGAGGATAGGGGGTCTCATCAAAAGCCAGCCTATTAGGTCCATGGGTACCTAACAGTATGAAATTGCCACCATCTGGTTACCACACCAGGGCAGTGACCTTTGGTTGCATGGCCAAGGGAAAGGGGGTCTCATCACGAGCCAACCTTCTAATCTCTATGAAAGTACTTGTGGGTAACACTGTCAGCTATGGTCACCATGCCAAGGCAGTGTCCCCTGGTTAGTTCTTAAATAAATAAATAAAAGGATAAAAGCAAATAAAAGAATAAAACAA
>SNQJ01S0035916.1:101725-114566 GCA_010110895.2 Picea sitchensis | reverse complement strand
CTTTAAGCAACCCTTAATCCACTTAGTGTTTTAGGCAATCACTTTCTCGGGTACATCTTATGGTTGTTTAAAACATTGCTTGCAAACACTTATTTCTTTCATTTTCATATGCAAGTAACATCTCTTTGCTTTGTGGGATAATTAATTAAGTATTGTTGAACATTTGTTCTTTCAAGTATTTCTTTTCATGCTCTTTATGGTGTGATCCCTCAAGAGATAGCGCATCCCATTTGGAGGCATCATTTTGTTGGATCTTGAGTGTTGTGGTTGCCATTGAAAAACAGTCCAATAGAGTAAGTGCTATTGGGGCATGCTTGGCTTAATGTGGATGATTTTCATGTTTTAAATATCTTTGAATACCTACACATTAAAGCAACTGGTTATTTTTGTATCTTGTATCTCTTGTTCATAATTGTTGTATATCTATCTTTCATTATTGGTTATAAGTATCTTTGTAAATCTTTTGTAATCAAACACCCTTAAACATTAGTTGACCCCTTTGCCCAATCTTACGCACTAGTCTTAGTTGACTTAGGGAAAGGATTGATTGTCATATTGAATCTTGCATCTTGCATTTCTGCCTTTGCATCATAGGTTAGTCTTTCCCTCCAACCTTGTAACTAATTAAAACCAACTCTTAGAACATAACGTAAATCACATCTAGTAACTAGGGTCTACCCCCCTTGGCTTCCCTAGAAGTAAGCCTAGACGGAAAAGGTTCAAATCAAAGTGACAGCGTGGGCTGTGAACCTAGGCACTGTGCCTCCAAGGACACACTAAGTGAGCAGGACTTGGCTCACGTTTGCAAAAGTGTATAAGGACGGCAACATCTTTGGCACCGTTGCCGGGGACAAGTCATTTATCCTTGGTCAAAACGACTTAACTTAATTTTTTAAGAACTAAACAATAAAAACTTTAAACCCTAAAATTCTTTGAACTTGCATTGGTTGTTTTGTTTGCTTCATTAAGTTCATTTCCAAGTGGCAACTCCATTGAACAAATCTGTCAAGTATACTGTAAGGAGCAATGCTTGTGGGCTGCTTGAAATTCTTGGAAAAGAAGCACTCATTAATGTCCAATTCTTGTTCCAACTTAATAAATTAACTTTTGTTTTCCTTCTTGTTTTTGCTTTGTCAGATGCTCTTGTTTGTTGGATAAACTTGGTCATCTGGCGACTCCACTTTAAAATAATTTGATGAAGTATTTTTCAAGGAGGAATTCATGGCTTGTTTTGCTTCATCCTTGAACTTGAAAAGGTTTTTGGATGAAGCTAGCTAGTCTTTCTTCTTGTTGGATCCTTAGTAATCTTTTGGGTCCCATGTTGTTTCTTATTCAATGAGCTATCTCTGGAAACTTTTTGATTTCTCATAAATAATTGGTTATCCTAATGGTATACCTGAAGATATTCTTGACAATGTGCTTAAATTTCAATATGGTGATGATGCTTGTGTTCATGTCAAGGCCTTTGGGCAATTAATTGATGATTGGGACGATTCACTTATTTGTGAGGATGCTCTTATGCGATTGTTTTCCTGGACTCTTTTGGTGGATGATGGATATGCTGGTCATTGGTTTCTTCTTCATGAAGATAATGAGATCAAGACCATGCGTGACTTTTTGGAAAGATTTGAGGATGATCAAGATGAAATTTACGTTGAATTGGTTGATGATTTTATGGACAAATGGAAGAGGAAGAATCTTCTAGCTATTAAAACAACCGATTCAGACAGAGAGGTTGATTCTCCACCAGATCCCATTGAGGAGCTTAAAGAAGTAATTCAGAACATGCAGTTTTCCCATGAAGAACAATGTGAAGCCATGAACGAACAATTTATGGCCATGGAAGATCAATTAGAAATCATGGAAGGTGAGTTTACAGAGACTCATATTGAAAATCCAGACCCCCTTGAACTTAAGCTTGACAATGAAAAAGATAAGGACGTCCATGGGAAAATTTTGGATGAATCCATTAGCAACTGATTTTAAGGAGATTAAGGAATTTGAACTTGAAAATATTGAATATCTAGATAATTCAATTCCCCACCCTCCTCCCGAGGAACCAATCTCTTTGGAGGATAACTTTGAAGACCTTGAGGAAAATTGTATAATGGTTCCATTGACATGTTCATTTTCAACATCTCAACCAAAAGATGAATTAATGCAGAATTATGAGGAAATGGAAGGCGACTTCAGTTTATCAATGTCATATCATTATGAGTATTGGTTGGCCTTCCACCTTGACAGTCATGAGCAGCAAAATATTAAAAGATTACACGGCTTGTCATATCCCAGTTTTTGGTTGGATAGAGGAAGGAGCATGGTTCTTGGTTGGTTCTCCCTCACAAAAAATTCCAAGTTGATAAGACTTGGGAAGGGGTCTTCTGTGAGTCATCCTAGACAAGGATGTTTCAAACACTTGTGGCGTCATTTCATCCATTGCATGGATGGTTGTAACGTATCTCTAACCCTTCTTTGTATTTCATTTTTGTATTATTTCAATTTATTATGTCATTATGTACTTAGATTTATTTCTATATCATAATTTCATTTTGTAAAATTATAGATGTTGTACTTTAGTTATTTCATTATGTAGATGTTGTGTATAGCATTTATTTATTTCATTGTATATATGTATGCTTATGTTGGATATTGGTGAGCACCCTTTTGTAGATGTCGGATTCTCATATGCTCTCCGTCCCATGGGAGAAGATCAAACACACGTCCTCATGTGGAGCCAGATGTTGACCGCCTATTCAACTAGGGGGTCAACTCCATGTGCCATGAAGAGATGCATCCTCAGATGCAAATATGTCGAAGACAGTTTGGTTCTACTAGGCAATTTATGCCTCCAGCACATATTTTTGTAAACGGAATTTCCGCACCCCTGTGTGGGTTAATAATGTAATAGGTCTATATGGGTCATATTTAGGTCAGTTACCTTGGGATTTCTTCATTAAGAGAGTTCCTTTCATCGAGGGTTTTTTATCCTCAGGTTATTAATTGGGCTTTTCGGCCTTATTAATTTTCCTCGAGTTTTTCCCTCCCACCAGCAATAATTCCTCCAAAGTGGTGAAAGGCATTCTAATGGGGTTATCTTCTGGTAGTTATTGTTTAGGAATGATGTAAATGACCATGTATGACATCCTAGAAAGTTTTGCGAAATTTCGTCGAGTCTAGATAGGTTTTTTTAATTAATTAAATTAATTAAATTTTCCTAAGGTTGAAAGTTTAATTATTTAATTAATTAATTGTTTTTTAACAAATATTGTAAAAACTAGGTCCTTGGGTTTTTGATAGGGGTATTTGTGCTCAAAAGAAATGGAATGAGACCCCCTACACCCTTGAACCAAGTTTCATCTCAGTCGGACAACTTTTGCTAGGTGTTTGTCCACCAGGAGTCTCTATCAATCAAAGCAGCAATTTTAAATGCTAAATCATGACATAGGAAAAATGTCATTTTTGTAATTTTGAGCAAANATGGAAAAGTGTGAGAGAGATTTTTCATAACCTTTCCTAACACTTCCTAACCTTTTCCAACACTCACATCACCCCCTCACCTAGCCATTAAGCAAAAACGTCACTTTTCCTAGAGTGGTGTGCCTCCCTTCTAGAAAATCTCCAAAAAGTGAAAAAATAATAAAAAGTCTCCAGTAGCATAACAATAGCCTCTCTGCTATTGTTATGCTACTGGATTTTCCCTTCATCTCTCTCTCTCTTGTTCATTGTTCTTCCTTCTATTTTGCTCTTGAGAGTATTGGATCAACATGTTGCTACAAGACTCTCCTCTTGAATAATAGAAATGCTTTGGAGGATTTGAAGAAACAAAGAGTATTCTTGTTGCTTCTTGCTACTATTGAGGTGATCTTAATCTATTCTTCTCTCATTCTTGCTTCAAGTTTATAGATCTAGAGTAAAAGCTCCAAGCAAAGTATTTTGTTTGGATAGATTTGTGGTAGTATTATCATAGATCTAGTGAAGTGTCTATTTGAATATTTCAAAGTATTTTGTTTTACCATCTAGATCTACTCACATTCTATCTATTTTTGTAGTTTTTCTCACAACTTTTGCAGGTTTACCTCTAGGGTTTTATTGGGCTACCCTCAAGGAAGAGTCTACTCTTGAAACCTACCTAAAACTCCATTGCTGTTCAGATCTGATTTCTTTACTCATTCTCTCCTTATTTCAGTTTGCTAACAATCATAGATAGGTCATATTAAATCTCTTTTTATTGGGATACTTGTATGTGAAAAAATTTTGCATAAAAACAGAAATTTTTCTTAACTTTGAGTGTGTTGTGTAGCATTTCCAGCAAGCAATAGCATGCTGGTTTTTGCAGGTTCTTACCAGGTATAAGGGTTATGCTGCCCACTTTCGATCATACAACACCTCAAGAACTTCTCCATTGATTGGGTAATAAAAATTCACCCTTTCTCTTCTCTTTCTAGCATTTCTAAAGTCATTCTCTTGCTTTCAAACTATCTTTGGCACAACAAAGGTAGGCTTGCCACCACCTTGTGCCATTGTGAGTGGTTTTGTTTCTTGCTTTTCATTTCAAGTTATTTTCTTAATGGTTGCCTACACCTTGGGTGAGACATCCCCAATATCGTATGGCTAGATTAGTAATGTGTTTATGATTTGCTTATGCTTAGATGGTTAAAATCTTCTAGAAGTAGATCTCACATTCATATAACTAATCTTAGCTTAAGCCCTTGGGGCATAATCTTACTTACATGCTATAGTCTTTCAAATTTCATAACACATGTTCTAATGCAAGATCACATGGTTTAATGCAATGATGGTAGTTTAAGAAATAATCCTTTTAACTTGCAAATAACTTATCTTTAAGGCCATTTTCCATCATCTAAGTTTGAAGTATATGTGGGGCATGTTTATAGTGTAGGGACACACTCTTATTTCAGCAAGTACTTTTCATCTCTTAGCACTTTTTCTTAATGCAATAACACTCATGGTTAAGTGGTGATAAGCTAAAGCACTTTTTCCTTTTCTTTGGCAATTTCTTCTTGCCTTTCATAGCATTCATTTATCTCATGCTTCTTCATGTCTCAAGGCTATAATCACATGGTATAAGGATAACCTTTCAATTCAGCTTTTTATCTCAACTTTCTTACATTGTTTCAATGCTATAATTTCATGGTTTAAGAACACTTTCATAGTTGATTGAAGTTTCGGTTTTGGGCCTAATTCACTAAGTAAAAGTCATTTAAACACTCCTAAATACACCTAAAAACTTAGTCCTAAGGCATAATAATATATTAGACTTAAGAGGACACCTAAATTCACCATCTTCGCCATCTAAAACGGGGCTTGAGGAAGGCAACGGAAGGTGCTAGGTCGGGGATGGTCTCACGACGCACGGCGTCCTTTCCGGGAGTACTCGAGTCCTTAGGATTGATCTGTGAAGCTAGGGTAGGCCTCATTGCCTCACTTCTTGAGCATTTAGCAGTCATTTGGTAATTGGGGGAGGAGGATTTTGGTTCAACACTTAGTTAAGGGGGGGGGAATTAAAATCTTTAAAATCTTTAAGCAAACCTTAATCCACTTAGTGTTTTACGCAATCACTTTCTCGGGTACATCTTATGGTTGTTTCAAACATTGCTTGCAAACACTTATTTCTTTCATTTTCATATGCAAGTAACATCTCTTTGCTTTGTGGGATAATTAACTAAGTATTGTTGAGCATTTGTTCTTTCAAGTATTTATTTTCATGCTCTTTATGGTGTGATCCCTCAAGAGATAGCGCATCCCATTTGGAGGCATCATCTTGTTGGATCTTGAGTGTTGTGGTTGCCATTGAAAAGCAGTCCAATAGAGTAAGTGTTATTGGGGCATGCTTGGCTTAATGTGGATGATCTTCATGTTTTAAATATCTTTGAACACCTACACATTAAAGCAACTGGTTATTTTTGTATCTTGTATATCTTGTATCTCTTGTTCATAATTGTTGTATATCTATCTTTCATTATTGGTTATAAGTATCTTTGTAAATCTTTTGTATTCAAACACCCTTAAACATTAGTTGACCCCTTTGCCCAATCTTACGCACTAGTCTTAGTTGACTTAGGGAAATGATTGATTGTCATATTGAATCTTGCATCTTGCATTTCTGCCTTTGCATCATAGGTTAGTCGTTCCCCCCAACCTTGTAACTAATTAAAACCAACTCCTAGAACATAACGTAAATCACATCTAGTAATTAGGGTCTACCCCCCTTGGCTTCTCTAGGAGTAAGCCTAGACGGAAGAGGTTCAAGTCAAAGTGACAGCATGGGCTGTGAACCTAGGCATTGTGCCTCCAAGGACACACTAAGTGAGCAGGACTTAGCTCACGTTTGCAAGTGTGTATAAGGACGGCAACACCTGCCTAAGGTGACAGTGGGTAGGCGTTCTCTAAGTTGTCGCCATATTGTGGTTTGGGTCGGGCTTTGCCCAACCTACAACTTGTGTGATAACACTTGTTATGAGGCACGCATAGATTCAAATACTACCTTGCCCAAATTCGCGGCCATGAAAATGTGATTTGCAACGTTGTTGAAGAGGATGTTAAACACAGAGCCAACTTAGCCATTGAATCCGTCAATGAGGTTAAAAGAAAGAAATCCAAAATAAATGAAGAAATGGCATCACTCAGAGCCAGCCAATCTTCTTCTAATAACCCGTTATCACCTCCCTTTGTTGAATTGACAATGTCGGACCAAAGTTTTCCCACTACCCATCAAACTCACAATCAAAGCCAAATGTTGCTTCCTCCTCTCACTCCTACAAATCTTACCTGTAATTTTTTGCTCCCTGCAATGAGGTTCCCACCAAGTTTGGAGGGCACATGTTGATAAAAAATTCTTCGTATTCAAGCAAGGGAGCCCATTGCTAATTCTTGTTAGAATGTCAGCATTCCATTCAATTGTGTCAAAAGCCCTTACTAGACATCTATGATTGATGCAATCAATGTTACAAGTCCAAGATTCATAACCCCTTCGTGTGATAGTCTTACAACAAAATTTTTGTTAGAAACCATTGATGATGTCAACCTTATAATGACTAAGTATCATTCATCATGGGCAGAATCAAATTGCATCATCATGAGAGATCAATTGGCAGATACCATAAACATAGCCTTATTAAATTCCCCAGTATCTTTTCCAAAGGGCGCAATGTTTCTCAAACAGTGGATGCCTCAAACAAAGTTAAGAGTGCCCAATTGATATGTGAACTGGTGGAGGAAATTGTTCTGGAGGAGGGAGAACAAAATGTTATACAAATTGCTACCTATAACGCAACTAGTTATATGGTTGTTGCTAAAAAAATTCAACTTAGGTACCACCCCATATTTTGGACCTCTTGCATTGCACATTGTGCTTGCCCCTCATATGGTACGAGGAGATTGTGATCACATAGTTGGGCAACTAGTACGAGCACCATTTTTCTAGTGGCATGATGTTTTAGTTCAATCTTAATGTCAACTCTTCAGATTAGTCATTTAGAGCATATGCTTGATGACATCCTTCACAAACTTTTGCGACATGATGATCTCATTTCACATAGTGGACATGCCCAATTGACTCCTCATTGGTATATCATCTTGTCACTAGAGGTCTTGCACACACTTCGGTTGATATTTGCACATGCAAATGGTACACATGATGACAGCCCCTCATTACTTCAACTACTTACTATGGTTTCTTGATGCATTGGTTCTTGCTTGTATGCGGTGATAGTGTTTCCTATATGGGCCATGACCGTGGTAAACATTAGTGTAATCTAATAATGTATCATAAGATTTTAAATTCTTGTCTTTTAGTTAATGATGCCATGGTGGGTCATAATTTTCCTTTAGATAAGTATTGTCACCTTTTGAGTCAAGTTGTACTACTAGAGACCTAGGTAGGTGTAGCGCATCCATATCACCTAACCATCTTTTACACCTTTTCCTCCTTCCCATCACTTCCATGCACATTCATCATCTTCCCGATCATAGTTGATTTGTCATATGTCATATAGCAACGTCTAAAGCAAAGATCCCATGTATGAAGAGCCTTATCAAATCAAAAGATCTAGAATGCTTGAGGTAGATGCAGCCAAAGAAAAAAGTCAAAATTGTAAGGCTTGAGTCGTGCCACCTTGCCTAAAAGCCCATTTCCCCCTAGTACCACGCTTCAAAATGCATATCTAAAGAAAGGGACCAAGCAAATAAAGAAAAAAGGGGTCGAAAACAAAAGAGGTGCAAGGAATGGTAACTCAAAATTAAGCGCTCCCTCCTAAAGACACTCATGTGGAATGAAAATCACAACTCCTAGCTCTTGAAAGCTAGTAAGAAAAGTCCTACACATCATCTCATGTGGCTATGGGGGTCAATTCATGAAGTTCCCCTTTTCCCCTAACATCACATTCTATCACATCTCATACTCCTAACTTAGTGTCCTAAGAAATGCATCTAGATCTTAGGAGTTGTCACATATAATAGAGGTTAATGTTGTCCCCACCATGGTTGAACTTAGCAAATAATAAAAATTAAACGAGTTATTGAGAAATAGGAAGATGTCACTTGATGTTTGTCACTTAATCAAACATATATTAAGGCATGACTCATCACTATGGGCAGGTGCCCTTGCATTGTGATCCATGTACTTGCATCAAAAGTTGCATCTCTACCTCGAGATTTGAGTATGTGCCTCAAGATTTATGTGCTTGCATTGGGATCCATGTACCTGCATTGCAATCTATATATCTACCTTGGGTGTTGTGACTGCCTAGGGTGTTCTGATATCTATATTAGGCCTTGTGACAGAGGTTCCACATCATCTTGAGCCACACGTGTGGACTTCCTATCATCCTTTATGAGGTCGACTTGCTTCTTGTGCCATTTGTACATGTATATTTGAGCCATATGTGCCTTTCATGCATTCACTTGGCATCATTCATGGAGCACGTGGAGGATTTATGAGAGAGCGACCTCTTTTCTTGGCACAAGTATGAGGTGGTTGAGGTTGTTATCGCTATTTTGAGGGGATGACCCTCTTTTTGGGGCCTAGATCCACACATGTGAGATTGTTAGAACAGATTTGGGAGTTATCATTGCATCATGATTGGGTCAACGCCCTAGATGAGGGGATTTGTTGTTGATTTGACCATGTCTATTGCTATTTTGAGGAGGGCGTCCACTTAGTTGAGCTATTTATCTTGTCTTATTGTACATGTGGCATTAGTCCACCATATTATATTGTTGTTGAATTGATCCTCTCTAGTTAGTTAGAGGATATTACTATTTTCAATTTTGAGCATAGACCTAGTTAGTTAGTTAGAGATCTAATGTTATTTTAATATCAAGGTTGTTGAGCTCCTGATGTATAAATAAGAGACTCCTCATTGTGAAGTAGTTGGAAAGTATTCGAATAAATTGCCTGTTAACTTTTCAAAACCTGGCACCACGACAAATAACTCAGTAATAAAAACACATTATTGATTAACTGCACAGCCAGGTTTAACCAAAAACCAGCGGAAGCAAAATCAACACAGAAACCAAGCACATTGCACACGAGATTCATGTAAACACCCCTGGAAAAACCCTTGCGGGAAAACTAATTCTGAGTTTGATTTTACTAGATAAAATCTTGGGCTCTCGTCCTGGGATAATGGCCCATCAAAGGATTACAATGTTGCGGTTGATAGCCTAACCCACCTAGCTGCTATCTCTCTCGCTGCCCCTTTGAACACTTCCTCAGCCCTGCCGACCCAGACACAAGTACATGAGCAAGACTCCCTCTTGCTCCTATGCACTCATCGTGTGCCTCTCACTCTTCCTAGGTCTGCTTTTGTAACTCCTAATCGCTAAAACCCTATCTCCAAAGTGATCAACGATCAAGATTTGATCTTGATCTCTTGAAATCAACGGTTGTGACTTAATCTCTCGTTGAGATGACATAAATCACTTCAGTCACTCAACTTTATAAAAGTCACTTGAGTCATTAAATAAAAGCCACTCTAGAGAGTGTCGCTCGGACACATATGCATGCTAGGCACCACCAATTCAGAAGTACCTATCCGAGCTAACCCAGACGCTAACACTCCCTCTTAGAGAGGAAGGTACTTCTGGAAGAACCTCCTCTTGGATCAATCTCTAACCCCATCAAATCTATTGCTACTGTAGCTACTCCCTCTGAACGAGAAGACCCTCCTGCTACCTATGTTGAACGTTGATCTGATAAACGATCCAAGATCCCCTTGGACCCCACTACAGGTTGTCCCAGCACCCTGTACAGCGTACCCTCCTTGATGTCAAGCCTCACTGATGCATCCTAGATATCTACTCCCTCTGAACGTATGAGTACTTGTCCAAACTTGAACTTAATTGCATACCCCGTGTCCTCCAAGGCTGATAGTGAGAGCAACTTCAACCCTGAGACATACATCACTCCTGCCACCTCCAAAGAAACTCCCGACTCTAGCTGGAAACTGATGCATCCAACCCCCTTCATTGCATGCATGGTACTAGTCCCACAACAATCTAAGTCTATCTCTGAAACACTAAGGAACATCGACCTCATTCTTGTTATATGGCGAGATGAGTCACTTCCCACAACCCATCCCCAACGCTGCCATCTCAGCAACCTACTGAAAAAAAACTCAAATATTTGGCATGCCAGATCCCGCTGCCCCCTGCCCCCTGCCCAGATTTGCTGATTGTTGCCTAGACTCCTGTCTGAGGCCGCTCGGGGATGCCCACAGCCTCCTGTTGTTGCTTTTGTCCTTTTTCGGGTTGCCCGTCTATCTCAACCCGCTGCCCAGCAATTCTCCTTGTTGCTCGAAATTTTCTGGGCAGTCTACCCGTGGTTGCCCGAAATTTTTTCAGGCCTTCTTGGCTGTTGGGCGGCTCCTGCAGTCCTTGTTGGCTGTCGAACCACCCTCACGACGGACCCTTCGACCCAGCCTCTACCGGCCGCAATTTTCTCAACCGCCTTCCACATTGTTGCCCTTACACCCGAGCTGCATATGCTCTTTTTTCTGCAAGCTTGATCATTTGCTTGTCTCAACAGTGGTTGGCCTTCTTTTGGCGGCTCGTTGGCCTATTCTGACCAACCCCCAGCTACCAATTCTTTCCTCCTGCTGCATGCTTGCACTCTCCACTGGCAGCTCCCAAAACAATGGTTGTAATGTTACTGTTTTTCCGTGTCAAAAAAAAACCTTCCAGCAGTTGGCGATTGCTCTCTACCAGACGATATTTAGTGATTCGTGGTCGACGGATACCGCTACACTCAAACGTCATGAATCTCGTGCGGCTCCTTGTTGTTCAACGGCCACTCCTACCACAACCTTTGCCTGCAGCTCCAAGCTCACCCCTTCAACCTGACGGATGCTCTTCCTTGTAGCTGCGCTCAACTCTGTCGTCAACCAGCGAGCGGCACCTAACCACCTCCGCAGTTTTTTTTTTCTTTCCGGACGTTGTTCTTTGCTCCAGCGGACCAATCTAGCCCGTCTCTTTATTATGTCTGTTGTCCTACCTTCGTCCACAACTGCACGCAAATCTGCTTCAACCTGTAGTTGTCAACTTCACCAGCTCGACCTCTCCTCCGTCGCTCCTCTGTTGAACTCGCACCAACTCTACACTTCCCTGGCGGTGGTCACAATTTCTTGTCCGCAGCTAAACTCAGTCGCCAGACGTTTCTTGTCGGATGTTCCAAGTCTGTCGTGGATCTATCCTTAGTAAGGTTGTGCAATCTCAGCCCAATTCTCCTCTTGCCTACACCAATCCTGCGGACGTGAGTCACTTCAGCCTCTACGTGGATGCTCTTCACCTCAACAACCAGCTCGACCCGTACAACAATTCGATCGTACAGCTCACTCTTACAAGGTATAAAGTTACAAAGGTACAAAGGTACCTGTTATCCCCGATTTCTAGGGATAACTAGGAGATCATGTCTCGAGGCCCACAGGTCCTAGACATGGAGTACCGAGAGCAGGATTGACATGAGCATGGCCCTGGAAGGCCCATCCTTCTCCTCCTTCATCAGACCTGTCCTGTCAGCAGCAGCAGCATCCATCACCTTCGGCTTGGACTTAGATCGGAGAAGACTCTTGCTCCATGAGGTAATTGGTCCAGGTATCATGGTATGTGTCATGTTTGATCACTATAACTTTCAGATATATGCATCAGGTTCCTTACATTTCTGACAACTGCTTGGATCTTACACTAACCCACTTGACCATGGTTGGGGGGATTAACGGGGTGCCCTAGCAAGCTTGTATCCATAGGTTTTGGTTAGCCACCAGGGGGGATTTTGAAGTGCCATCGTCCGCTCCCACCATATTATCATTTTACATCTTATCTCCCATTCATTTCTCCCATTCCCCTAGTCCAAGCATTAGGATGACCTATTTGTGGGGTTACACTTTATCCTGTGGGAAGAAGGGGCTAAAGGCCCAGGAGGTAAAAGCAGCTGCTAAAAGATAAAAGCCATAGGAAATAAAACCTAGAGATGCCTCGCCCAGGGATCCCCGAGAAGGAAATAAAAAGCCTCTCGTTAAGAAACAAGAGGGGCCCGAAGAAAAATAATAAAACACGACATAGCCAAGAGGATTGGGGGTCTCATCACAAGCCGGCCCATTATGTTCATAGGTATCTAGCAGTATGACATTGCCATTATCTGCTCACCACGCCAGGGCAGTGACCCTTGGTTGCATGGCCAAGGGAAAGGGGGTCTCATCACGATCCAGCCTTATCATTTCTGCGAAAATACTCGTGGGTAACACTGTCAGCTCTGGTCACCACGCCAAGGCAGCGTCCTCTAGTTAGTCCTTGAAGTAAAAAGAAAGAAAAAGCAATGAATAAA
>SNQJ01S0035916.1:54142-65103 GCA_010110895.2 Picea sitchensis | reverse complement strand
ACTTTTGACTTAAAACTCCTAAGTCAAAGTGAAATTAGAATCATAAAGTAAAGTATGAGGGTAAAAGTCTTCCCCCTTTGTGCTTAGAGACTCATAAGCACATGGGGACCACTTTCCAAGGTATCCAAATCTCAACAATAATGGGTATATTACTTGGAGAAACCTCTTAGTGTAATAGCTTATCGGAATCGGGAAAAAGAGCATTACAGGATAAGATGATGAGAAGTGACTTTCAGTGGCCGGAGAAGCTATAAGGATGGATAAATCACTTTTTAGAGGTAAAATGGCTAATTAATTAATTAATTTAGTGATTTAATCAAGGAATAACAAAATGAAGTAAAAGTCACTTGGAGGGAAAAGGTCAACAACGAATTAGGGTTCGGGAAGCTATAAATTAAGGATAAAGGGCCTAACTCCTCATTATGTATTGTTATGATTTGATGTTGAGAGTTCCTAGAGGAGGAAGGGATTCGACTTCTACTGTTTTGTGGATTTTTGGAGGAAACCACCACCATTGATAGGTTTCGGTGTTGAGAGACACACCCTAGCCCATCGGAGATACCATTCAGGTATTTCACTGTGCTATTCAAGAGTATCCAATTTGCATTGTTGCGCAGCTCAGCCAGTTAGGGCGCAAAGTCAGATAGAGGGGTTGTGTAGCTGCATGAGGTCAGAGCTCGAATTGCAGTTTCCTTCCGACCCATTTGAGATCCAGCTAGGGCGCATAGGTTGAGACACTTCCCATCGGATTCGGACAATGGAATCCTTCCGAGCGCATCATTCATCCATCTAGGGCGCAACTCTTTTGGAAGGATAGTTGGGGTTATATATGGAGCATCAGAGGAGATCTGGGGAAACCCTTCCGACCCAGTTCCGCATTTGTCGGGGCGAACGTTTTGAGTCCTATATCAGCCAATTCCATTGGTGGAATCATTTAGATGCATCCAGAGATCCCAGGAAGTGCGCAGACCCCTAGGGGACGAGATCTGGAGCATCAAAGGATAGATCTGCCATCTGAAAGTCACCAGGATCAGTCTAGAGGCCAGGGTGCTTCTATTGGGACAGTTTCCAGCTCATTCCGATGGGTATAGCCTTCCGGACGATTTTTCTAGTTTGTAGCAGTTACCGTGCTTCTCCGGAACCGCCGATTTTGTCGATCTATCCGTGCATGCATCAGATCTGCCTTCATCTTCTGATCACGGGTATTTTATGTTATTTGATTGCATTCCAAGGACGATCCATGAGATCTAACTAATGACTATCTTCTACATTTCCAGTATTTCATTGTATTTTCATGCTTGAATCTCATAATACATATTATTGGGCGGTTGGTGTTCCTTATTTCCGCATGCATCATATATATGACTGTTTAAACCATATTGTATAATATGCACATGCAACAACCACAAAACATCTCAAGCACATAACTAAAACGCATCCAAAAACCCCCAGAGTATCAGATCTGAAGATAAAACGCATCCAAAAACCCCCAGAGTATCAGATCTGTGAGAYAGAACACTAGATCCGTAGTAGATATCCAGATCAGCTGGATCATGGATATTTCAAAATCTAGGGTTTTTGTTCTTGATTATTCTTGGTGAAGTAAGTAAATCTGCGATTTTCATTTCATGATAAATATCTATGGTATGTTTACTTGTTCATATGTAAGATTATGAAATTGTTTGCTTGAACCCTAAGAGTAAGAAACATAAGGTGTTTCTTTCTTGCTCTTTATTTTGCTAGTTTTTCTTAAGAAGATTTTGTCTAGACAAAATTCTAGAGCCCTAAAGTGCTAGCACTTTAGAAGCTTTGTCTAGTTCTTATTGCATTAAATATTTTTCAAGAGTCTAGTTCTCTCGTCTGTCACCCATACTCCTCTCTATCTCTGCCTCTATGTCAGAGCTGATATGCTCTCTGTCCTCTAGCTCTAGCTCTATATCAGACTGAGTGTGGAAGGGAGTGCAGTCCCTTCTGTTCATGTCTCTCCGATCTCTGCCATTACCTCTGCGGTACGAAATGTACTCATCCCTAATATGTCCTTATCCCTCTGGGTATTCTTCACCTATTCCCGGAATCATGGGGTAATGAGAAATACTTTCTTCACAGACTGGCAAGAAGAAAGCTCTGATACCACTGTAATGTTCCCGACCCGGCTAGTCAAGGAAATACTGCTAATCTGATATGACCACTATCTGATCCGATACAATGGGGGTTTTTTGATGCGTTTTAGATGTGTATGTGTATAATTAATTGTTTACAGCATATAATTGAGCATACAAATAGTAAATGAGACAAAATATTGCAAACCATATATTATGGTATCTCTGCGGAGTACAATGCTGAATGCGGCTGAATAAAATAAATCACTCAACTAGATCAGTGACAAAAGGATCTTAGCCGGAATACAATAAGAAAACTAAAACAATAATACCTGATACTAGAAGACTACAGATCAGTGGATGAGATTTTAGATCTGCTGCGAGCTACGTCAACTCATACGACAACTACTACAAGACTGGAAAGTTCGCTCTAGTGGCTAAACCCTCAGATTTTCCTGGAAACTGTCCCAATCAGTGCGCCCTGCTCTCTCTCTCAGTCCTGGTGACTGATCTGCTGACAATTGACCCTCTACTGATGTGTCTGGACCCTGGATGGATCCCCCTGGGGAAATGCGCCCCCTCTGCTATTGGAAATTGTGCCCTAGTGATTCCCCTGTTGGAATCGGCTGATAAGGATCTCAAACTGAGTGCCCTAGGATACTGGGAAATGGGTCGAAAGGATTTCCTTGGATCTGATCTGATGATCACTCGATAACCCCAAAGGTGTCCTCCCCAACTGCAACACCCTCAACGGCTGGAAAATGCGCCCTAGATGATTTTTTCGTCAGAATCTGACAAGAAACTAGGCAAAGGATGTGCCTTGCCTTCCTCTCAACTGGGTCAGAAGGGAATCTCTGGATTCTCACAGGATGGGACAAGTCGACGCACTAAATCTCCTCAGAAGTTATGCCCTCACCTTGAATAAGTGCACCCTTGCTGTTGGAACCTGTGTAACTGTTGTTGAAGACTGATGGAAGACCTGTGTGATCTCCCCGGTGACTAGGGTGTGTCTCTCAACACCGAAATTAGCCACTAGTGTATTCCTCCTGGAATCCACTGAGCTATCTCTCTTGAGATGTGCCTCTCTCCTCAATGACAAGTCAAAATCTGCATAATGATGAATTAGGTCGCTTTACCTTCTCTTATAGCTACCTGAAACCTTAATTCGTTGTCAACTCTATTTTTAGCTCATCTATTCTATTTTTAGCTCAAGTTGTCTTAAAAGCGCTTTTAGTCACTTTTAGCTGAATGTCACTTTCAAATTATAACACCCTCGACTGAAGTGACCTCTAGTAACCCTGTTTACCCCTATCTGGCCCTGTATAGAGTCTAATGGGGTTGTTTAGACCATTAAGCCTCCTCTCTGGAGCTCCTATTTGGAAAGGGACATTACAGTCCTCCCTTCTCGAAATTGTTTGTCCTCAAGCAATACCAATCCAGGGTGTTGCAACACCTGCTCGCTCTCCCAAGTAGCATCCTCCACTAGCAGTCCTCTCCATCTGATCAAACACTCTCTGATGACCCTGCTCCTCAGTTTCCGCTCTCGAAACTCCAGTACCTCCTCCGGAACCAACTCCAACTATCCCTCCTCGTCCAATGGGGGAATCTCCTCTGATGTGTTGATGAATTGCCCCACCGCCTTCTCAAGGCAAGATACGTGGAACACGTTATGAGTCTTTCTCCCCCCTCTAAAATCTCTAGCTCATAAGAAACCTCGCCTACCCGATGCATAATCCTGTAAGGTCCATAAAATCTAGGCTTGAGCTTCTTGGCCCCACTCTTCTTCAGAGATGACTATCTGTAAGGTTGGAGTCTCAAGAAAACCAAATCCCCAACCTCAAAACCGCGCTCTATCCTGTGCCTATCCGTCCTCTTCTTCTATTGATTTTGTTTTGTCTGCAGGTTCTCTTTTAGCAACTTGAGAATCTCCTGAGTCCTGACTCTCAGTGATCCAATCCTTGGCTTTGGGAGCTCTTCTCTCCCCGAAAACCAAGTCTACCAAAGTGGGAGCATCATAACCGTAGAATGCTCAGAAGGGTGTCATGCCAATGGACATGTGGAAAGTGGTGTTGTAGCAATTCTCTCCTAGATGTAGCCACCTGACCCATGTTCTCTGTTGTCCACCCACATAGTTTCTCAAATACCCTTCAACCTACTTGTTGACCATCTCGGTCTGCCCATCTGTCTGAGGGTGATAGATGGTGTTGGGTGTCAACTCTATCCCCACCAATCTAAATAACTCCCTCCAGAATGTCCCAATAAACCGGTTGTCCCTGTCACTGATGATGTTCCTCGGCAACCCATGAATTCTGAAGACCTCTCTGAAGAATAACTCGGCTACCTGAACTGCATTGTACTCTGTCGGTACGACATAAAAGTGAGCAAACTTGGTCAATCTGTCAACCACTACATAGATGCAGTCCTTACCCTAGACCTTGGGTAGGCCTGTGATGAAGTCCATCGATATGCTCTCCCATTTCTGCTCCGGAATGGGAAGCGGCTGAAGTAGCCCTGATGGAAGTGTATGCTCTAACTTGTTCTGCTGACAAGTCACACACTCACTGATGTACCTCATAACGTCCTGTTTGAGGCCCTTCCATGAGAACCTCTCCCTGATCTGCCTGTAAGTTTTGAAAAACCCCTAATGGCCTACCAGTGGTGAATCATGAACTGCTACAAGGATCTTCTTCTTGAGCCCTGAATTTGGTACTAAGTAGATTCTGTCTTTGTAGAATATGACATTGTCAATGACCCTGTACTTGTCATCCTGAACCTGTCTATCCAAAACCTCACAAGCGAACTTGTTTTTGGAATATTCCACTAACAAGTGGGATTTCCAATCTGCTGAAATCTCCATCAAAGAACATGTCGCAGGTCTCCTAGATAGCGCATCGGCCACAATGTTCTTCTTTCCTTGACATACTCTATGTCGAAGTCGAAGGCCTCCACCTTCGTCACCCATTTCTGTTGGTGCTCATTGAGATCCTTCTGCTCAAGGAAATAATTTAAGTTGTTGTGATCTGTTTTGACCACGAATTTTCTGCCCACTAAATATTGTCTGAATTTGGTCAAGGCATGCATGATTTCCATCATTTCCTTATCATAAATGGAGTACAACGTCTCGCGCTAACTGAGCTTCCTGGTCTCGAGTAATATCCAAGCAAGTTTGAGATAATTGCTTGGATATTATTCATTTGCACTTGCAATTTATCATTTATGTGATGTTTTTTCAAGTTTTATTCATTTACCTAGTTGAAGTACCCAATATTTATCATTCTAAGTGCTCTTAGGCACTCTTGGGGTACTTTTCCTCACCCAAAATCTACAATTTCTGCATTTTTTATCATAAATCAGATTCTGAAAATTTTGGAAATTAGCAAGCTAGTCCATTTTACAGCATACAATCAAGTTATAACTCAGGTATATCATTGGTTCTTGGTTTATGCAACAATATCTCACTCTTGTGCGGTAAAAGGTGTTCGTTTCTTCATTTAAAGAGTGAAATCATAGTGTTGGTTTGTATTTTCTGTTGTAAGCATATTTATCTCAGCATTCTTATAACTATCTCTTAACCCTCTTTATATTGTAGCTTTATTTACCTAACATTTGGTTGAGTATTCATAAGGCATTTGGCTACTTAGGCACTGGTCTATCTAACGTATATTGAAGTGTGTAATTGGAAGGATTGGGATACCCCCCTTGATCTCCAGGAGCTAGCCTAAAGTGAAGGGGAGATCGTGCTAAGGTGACAATGGTGCATTTCGTGTATCATGTTATCCCCATAGCATCCCCCAAGGGCTTCTAATTTGGGCAGTAACAGCTCCCTTTGACTCAATATGATCAAAGACATGCACTAGGCCCTATTCTGAATGCTTGGTGGGTTTCATCTAATGTTGACAATCGTTGGATTCGAAGATTGCATAGTGTTTATTCGATGTGAGTTTCCTATAAGCTCCTTGTTTTTGCTTGGTTGGTGATCTATTAGGGTCTTCCTTCCAAGGCTTGACACAACAACAATGGTCTTTCAGATGGAGTTTGTCTCTCTTATTCAAAGGCAGAAACTGTGAAGCACATTTTATGGGATTTATCCTTTGCAAGGTCTTGTTAGGATCAAGTTCAGTTATAGTTGGCAAGTATTCTTTAGGGGCATCTACATTGGAGGGAAATGTTGTTGGGGGATTCTAGATCTATGATTTGGGATTCTTTCGCTAGTATCTGGCGTTGTTTTAGAATTTGAGCATTATTTTCTCTTTGGAAACCCCATTACAAATATGCGTTTGATAATGAGGTTAGTTATTTGGTTGCCTTTCGTCAGTTATGGAGAGAGGAGGTACGTATGAAGCTACTAGCAAAAGGATCATTATTGATTAAGGATGTAAAACTGTTATACTCTACCGCTTCTTTTGATTTCATAGCTGCTTTAGTATTTTTAAAGAAGAGGAAGTAAATATCATTGTAGATACCCTTCTTTTTCTTTCTTATTGTTGATATAAATATTTTTTTGTATATATAAGAAGAATCTTTTACAAAAAAAAAGTGTTAGAAAGTGAATCAAGATGTGCATATATGCATGCACCAAGGCTCCAACGATAGAAATTACTGTGATATTCCAGTTGTTTTTGTTTTAATGACTACAAAAGCACTACACATACCTGAATATGATACCTGACATCATCGAACTCGACTAAATGGTAATCCACTTCCACAACCTTGTCTATACTGTAAAACAAAACATGTCAAATATGACAACTAAGAACATGTATGAATGACCTTTTAGAATAAATTATAGAATTGATACATTCACTATTTTCTTTCATTCTAGGCCTAACTCATTTAAGATACTTTTTAAAAATTCATTATTTCCACACAAATTAACACACGCTTACTTTTCTAATGTACAAGCAAAACCCACTTTATGTTTGTATTAAGACCTTATTTTGATAAATTGAACTTTGTGATTGGTGACAAGTGGAAGATAAACAAAGGGTTCTTATTGTGTCTAAAATTCATGGTTATGTAATGAAGCTTTTGTTGAGTCAAAGTCCAATTCAGAAAGTTAAGTCAACTTCAAGTTGAAGGTTGAGATTCTAAGCCAAAGTGAATGTCAAAGGCAAATTGAAGTCATCGAGCATGTAGAAGGTTTGCATGTTGATGTAAAGAGACAAAGTCAAGTTTTGAGCAAAAGTAAAGTCTAAGCTACGTGAAAGTCATTAAATTTTCAACGTTGAAGATCAAGTCTAGGTGTGAGCCAAAAGATCTTGGTTATGTAATGAACCTTTGTAAAGCCAAATGATGTATAATCTTGACAATGGTGCATCAATTAAGTTTGGCAAAGAAAGGTCATAGGTGTCTTGTTGGATGGAGACGTCACTCCAATAAGAAACATATTTTTTGTCATGTTTGTGTAGATGAAATAAGTTGACAATAGAAAGAAGAAGACAAAAGAAACATAAGGAAGATTCCTAGAAATGAACAAAAGAAGGAAAAGGAAAAAGCATAATGAAGAGAAAAGAGACAAGGACAAAGAAGACTGAAGCAGCGAAGAAAATGGTAATGAAGAATGAAATATAAATGAATGAACGATGAAGTGAAGAAGAAAGGGAAGAATAAATAGTGTCGTGTTCAAAAATTGAGGTGCAAAAGTAGTAAATCCATGAAAAAAAAATCCCCTAAGAAGTTTAATGGTCCTCCTTGAATAATGTTTTTTGATGATGGAAAGAAAATGGTGTTGGTCCAATGTTTGTATAAGGGCTAGATTATGTTGAGTATGTGTTATATTCTTTTCAAGATTGGTCTCATGTACTGTACATTGATATGGGAGCAAGGGGGGTGCGAGGGCCTTAGGGTCCCCCAATTTTATTGTATTTTGTCAGTTCTTTGCATCCGTTTTTGGCAATTTTTCAGCACATAATTTTCACCGATGGTTTTCTAATTCCGGTTAAGGAATTAGGGTTTTTCACTAATCTGGGTCGGTGGATTAAGGATTTGGATGTCGCAGGATCCTATATATATATATATATATATAAACAATGAAGAAGATGATGAATCAAAGATTAGAGGTGAGGCTCAAAATAGGTTGTTGGTTTTTCTGGTTTCAGTTTCCAAGGTAAAAATCTCTCTATAATGTGTGTGTGGTGTTGCCACCTTATACACACCTCCGGTAGCATGGAAGAAACCTTCAATCCACTGGGTGTGTCCTTGGGGGCAAGTCTCGAGTCAAGGTGTTGTCACCTGATCCTCAACTCCTCCATCTAAGACAACTCCTAACGAAGCCAAGGGGGGTAGTCCCTAATAAAATAATCTGAGGCTTGAACTAAAGCTAAGCACAATTATTATTCCAGGAGTTTATTGAAAGCAAGAGCAAGATAGCAAATGAATCTACACTACATTAAGTACTTTTCTTTCATTTGCAATCAATTTCTTTTACAAACACTACATTGCAGTCACTTAATTTCAACTAACTCAATATACTTTAGTCTCCTAGGCTTCTTGTTGTGTACTTGTGGATGCCATTGAAGCAACCCCTTAGAGTTGTGCATCCTGTGGAGGCATTCTATGCTTGGGTTTGTTGGCTTGATGTGTCGGTGTAATCTTTTCCTTTGAGCAATCTTTATTTCCCTGCACAATCAAGTATTTCAAGTGAGTTTCAAGTTAGTGCTTGTTTCCCTTCTTGTCCATAATTGTATAATTGTACTTTGATGTATCTTTAGATGTTCTTAGCTTTGTAGATAAGTGTTTATCTCATTTATTTGTATCTAGTTCTAACTGTAAATCTTGTAAATTCATCTAGTTGTAATCATTGGTAGATTCTAAACTCCCTTTAACTTTAGTTGACCCCTTGCCCAACCTTAGGCGCTAGTCTTAGTTTTCTTAGGAAAAGGGCTTGCCTTTGCTTTGAATTGTTTCACTTTGCATTGTTTGGCTCTCATATAGGCTAGATTCCCCCAAACAATTAACTAATTAAAACCGACTCCTAGAATTAAACTCTTAACTTCACATAGTAACAAGGTTCTACCCCCCTTGGCTTCCCTAGGAGTAAGCCTAGACGGAAGAGGTTCAAGTCGAGGTGACAATGGGCTTTGAACCTAGGTATTGTGCCTCCAAGGATATACTAAGTGGGTTGGACTTAGCCCACGTTTGCAAGTGTGTATAAGGACGACAACATCTTTGGCGCCTGGGGATAGGTCTTTTATCCTTGGTCTAAACAACTTAACTAATTTTTTTTTAAGAACTAAGTAATAAACTTTAGTCCCTAAATTTTATTTTTACTTCGATTGGGTGTTTTGGTTTGCTTTCTCTTCAAGTGGCGACTCCATTGAACAAATCTGTCAAGTATACTACTAAGAGCACTTCACAAGGAGTGATTTATTCTTTTCCTGAACCTGAAAAGGTTTATAGGAGGAGGTTAAATCGCCTTGCCCCTAGAAGGCTACTTGAAAGTCTTGGAGAAGAAGCACTCACTGATATCCAATACTTGTTCCAAACTAATAGTAGTCAATCAACTGTTAATACTCCTAACGCAACCATGAGTATGTTTTTGAGGCCTTTAAATTTTCCAGCAATCCAAGTGGCTCCCCACATGATTCCTGACAAAGCTATTGACAAGTTGCCTTGTTTTTCAGGAGATAATGTTGTTAGTGCACATTCGCACGTTGTGAGTTTTAACTGTTGTGTTAATAAGTGGTGTTATGGGCATGATGAGGAGGATGTGAAGATGAGATTGTTTGTGTTCTCCCTAGAAGGGGATGCTGCCGAATGGTTTTCAGAATTTGACCCCAACAAATTCAGCACCCTAGACGAAATAGTGTCTTCTTTCAAGGAAAGGTGGGGTGATCAAAAGGAAAACAGATTTCTTCTAGCCGCCCTTAGTTCAAGTCATAAAAAGGAAAATGAGACAATGGAAGAGTTTAACAAGAAATTTAATGACTTGGTAAAAAGTCTCCCTAATACAATAATGCCTTCAGAAGCTGCAATCTTGATATATTATATGGAAGCTTTTGAGGGGGAGATGAGATATGCACTAACGGATAAGGATCCTCAAACTCTTAAGAATGCACAAGAAATGGCTGTGAAGATTGATAAAAATATGCAGGATGCTAGGAAGTCTAACATTCCTGGTTTTTCTAGGGGAGCTTCCTCTCAACCTTATGAGGAAAAGAAAAAGAAGGTTGAAAGTCAAGGGTCTTCTAATGATGGCATTAAGGAACTCACTCAATTGATTAAAAAAATGAAGATTAATCATGTTAATCAGTTGAATGCCATGCAAAATAGGTTGATGGCCATGGAAAGGGGTCAAGCTAGTAGACCCCAACATAGGCCAAATGAAAAATGGCCTAAGAAACCTCCTCCCCAAGATCAAAGACCACCAAATCCATTTGAATCCACTAACTTGGTTGACCACCAAGCTATTCCTTATTGTAGACCTTGTGGACAGTTTCATGAAGAATCAACTTGCCAAGTCTTCCTTCACCTTTGTGATGAGATGGGACCTTATAGAGAAGAAAATGAACAAGTTAATATGTTTGGTCATGAGTATAATGTTGGCATGTATGATTGGATGGATTTGATGGAACATAGTGAGGGGATAAATAGCATGAATAATGTTGTGGTGGATAAGGCAACATAAAAGTTTGGCCAAAGCCTGTTATCCCCGATATCTAGGGATAACTAGGAGATCATGTCTCGAGGCCCACATGATCCTAGACATGGAGTACGAGAGCATATTGACTTGAGCATGGCCCTTGAGGGCCCATCTTTTATGAGAAAGGGGCATTTTTCTCAGCCAGACTTGTCCTGTCAGCAGTACCAGCCTCCATCACTACCGGCCTGGGCTTGCATCAGAAGAGGCTCTTGCTCCATGAG
>SNQJ01S0035916.1:17041-37539 GCA_010110895.2 Picea sitchensis | reverse complement strand
GGATATTTCAGTGGTATCAGAGCTTTAGTCCTGCCAGCCTGTGACTAAAGACGATGAGTACAGCAAAAGACCCAGATGGCCGTGAGCACGTAGGTGAAAAATATGTCACTTACAACAGGCGCAAGGAAAGAAGGCCTAGGCCTGACTTTCCTCCTTTCCCTCCCAGTTTAGAGGAAGAGGAAGAGGCACACAGAGAAGCAGAGAGAAGAGCAGAGTGTGAGGCTGAGCGCGAGGCAGAGAGGATGCTAGGAGACAAATATGAGCGACCAAAGGGTAGTGGTAAGGCCCCCATGGAACAAGAGGCAGCCTTCATGCAGGTTATCAGTGATATGTTAGCTAGTCAGTGGACCATGTCTCAGTCCTTGGCACAGGTGGCTGATAGATTAGCTATGGTGGGCATCCCGGGCACACAAGCCCCACATGCGGTACAGGGGAACTCAGGGGCAGGCAGTAGACCCCAGTCACCCACTCCCACATACACCTCTGCGAGTAGGATTCCCCGACCTTTGTTTCCCAGTTTCCAGAGGGTACCCCTAGTAGCAGCACAACTGTCGATAGCACGGAGACCACCCACTCATGCAGAGGACATTGCAGAGTATCGGAGGGAGTATGCAACATTGGGCCGTGACTTCCATCAGGAAATGACCCTAGTCGAGTATTGTGGACTCAGACTCAGGAACCTCCCCAGAGAGCCACAAAGAGGAGCACCGCAACAACAACAGGGGCATAACCTTGATTTCATCCGGAAAGTTGGTAAACTCACCATATCTTCTTTCGACGGATCATCCAAATGCACCGCCAAAGCTTGGGTACATAAGCTAGACACCTACTACAAGCTCAACCAAATGACCGAGACAGAGGCCATCAGTTTCGACATTGGGCCACAGCCGCATCACCTCCTACAGGAAGTTCACAGAGAGACTCATGGACAGATTTGACAGGAGGGATCCAAAGATCCATTTCAGAGATCTATCCCAGTTGAGACAAACTGACACAGTAGAGGAATTCATCTCAAAGTTTCAGCAGGTAGCAGTGGCAATGACAGATATATCCGAGCCCGGCTGATCATGTTATTCACAGAAGGGCTCACAGAACCCTTGAGAGGATGGGTGAAGGCATATTGGCCTCACACCTTCCAGGATGCCATCCTACGCACTAGAGATTTGGCGGACTCAGTGCTAGAAACTAAACCCTTTTCCAAACCCTTCGTACCACAGAAGGATCGAGAGCAGAAGACATTCTAGAGAGAATGGAAGGGCAAGGAGAAGCTGGACGATGCCACGAGACGGGAATTGATGAGGAAGAATCTTTGCTTCTCTTGCAGAGACCCTTGGGTCCTAGGGCATAGATGCATGGAAAAGGGACAAATCCACTACATTGACGTGGAATCAGGCAGTGAGGAGGAGGACGAGGATATCGAGGCACAGGCAAACAATGATTCAGAGGATGAGACCACTCATGAGCGAGAGCAGCAGCCGAAAAAACCTCAGATACCGGCAGGGGCACAGCCCAAGGAGACAAAACCTCGTAGAGAGGTGAAAGGGGGAACCATAGCCACCCTTTCAGGAGTACCTGGGTAGGCTCAAGGTCCTTGTACAGGGGCAGTGCATGACCGCTTTAGTTGATGGTGTGGCCACCCACAATTTCATAGATGCATCCTTAGTAGTTAGGAGGGGGTTACGCACTGAGGAGTTTGAGGGATTCCACATAGTTGTGATGTCCCGTTCCTAAGAGTAGGCCAACATGGAGTGACTTAGTAGTCTATGTGTTCTCATACACTATAGTTAGGCACAAACATGGAAGAAAGGGAGAAATAAGGGTGATTTGGTGGCTAAACGATGAATTAAGCCAAAAAGCATAGGAAAAGTCACTTAAGTCTAAGTCAATGAAGAATTAGAACGAAAAGGTGCTAAAGGGGGACTTAATTAATTAATTACTCACCTTAGGAGGAAAAGCGCCTAGCTTAAGTGAGGTCAATGGCAAATTAGATCGGGAAGAGTATAAAGGGAGGAATTCGACCTAATTCCTCATTATGCATTGTTATGATTTGATGTTGAGAGTTCCCAGAGGAGGAAGAGATTCGACTTCTACTGTTTTGTGGATTTTTGGAGGAAACCACCACCATTGATCGGTTTCGGTGTTGAGAGACACACCCTAGCCCATCAGAGATACCATCCAGGTATTTCACCATGCTATTCAGGAGTATCCAGTTTACAGTGTTGCACAACTCAACCAGTGACGGCGCAAGGTCAGATAGAGGGTTTGTGTAGCTGCACGAGGTCAAAGCTCGGATTGCAGTTTCCTTCCGACCCAGTTGAGATCCAGCCAGGGCGCATAGATTGAGCCACTTCCCATCAGATTTGGACAATGGAATCTTTTAGAGCGTATCATTCAGCCATCTAGGGTGCATCTCTTTTAGAAGGACAGTTGTGATTATAGACGGAGCATCAGAGCAGATCTGGGGAAACCCTTCTGACCCAGTTCCGCATTTGTCGGGGTGAACGTTTTGAGTCCTATATCAGCCGATTCCATTGGTGGAATCATTTGGATGCATCCAGAGAGTCTAGGAGGTGCGCAGAGCCTTAGGGGACGAGATCTGGAGTATCAGAGGACAGATCTGCCATCCGACAGTCACCAGGATTAGTCTAGAAGCTAGGACGCTTCTATTGGGACAATTTCCAGCTCATTCCGAGGGGTATAGCCTTCCGGACGAGTTTTCGAGTTTGTAGCGTGCTTCTCCGGAACCGTCGATTTTGTCGATCTATCCGTGCATGCATCAAATCTGCCTTCATCTTCTGATGACGAGTATTTTATGTTATTTTCTTGTATTCCAGTGATGATCCATGAGATCTAACTGATGACTATCTTCTACATTTCCAGTATTTCATTGTATTTCCATGCTTGAATCTCATAATACATATTATTGGGCGGTTGATGTTCCTTATTTATGCATGCATCATAAAAATAATTGTTTAAACCATAATGTATAGCATGCACATGCAACAACCACAAAACATCTCAAGCACATAACTAAAACGCATCCAGAAACCCCCAGAGTATTAGATCTGAAGATAAAACGCNTTGATCGGTTTCGGTGTTGAGAGACACACCCTAGCCCATCGGAGATACCATCCAGGTATTTCACCGTGTTATTCAGGAGTATCCAGTTATCAGTGTTGCGCAGCTCAGCCAGTGGGGGCGCAAGTTTAGATAGAGGTTTTGTGTAGTTGCACGAGATCAGAGCTCGGATTGCAGTTTCCTTCAGACACAGTTGAGATCTAGCCAGGGCGCATAGATTGAGGCACTTCCCATTAGATTCGGAAGGTGGAATCCTTCAGAGCAGATATGGGGAAACCCTTCCGACCCAGTTCCGCATTTGGCGAGGCGAACGTTTTGTGTCCTATAGTAGTCGATTCCGTTGGTGGAATCATTTGGGGCACATCAGAGAGCCCATGAGGTGCGCAGACCCCCAGGGGACGAGATCTGGAGCATCAGAGGCCAGAATTGTCATCCGAAAGTCACCAGTATCATTCTAGAGACCAAGGCACTTCTATTGAGGCAATTTCCAGCTCATTCCGACGGGTATAACCTTTCGAACGAGTTTTCCAATTTGTAGTCGTTGCCATGCTTCTCCGGAACTGTCGATTTTGTCGATCTATCCGTGCATGCATCAGATCTGCCTTCATCTTCTGATCACGGGTATTTTATGTTATTTGCTTGTATTCCAGTAATGATCCATGAGATCTAACTGAAGGTTATCTTCCATATTTCCAGTATTTCAATGCTTGAATCTCACAATACATATTATTGGGTGGTTGATGTTCCTTATTTCCGCATGCATCATATATATATATATATTGTTTAAACCATAACATATAACATGCACATGCAACAACCACGAAATATCTCAAGCACGTAACTAAAACGCATCTAGAAACCCCCAAAGTATCGGATCTGAAGATAAAATGCATCCAGAAACCCACAATGTATCAGATCTGTGAGACAGAACACTAGATCCGTAGTAGATATCTTGATCAACTGGATCAGGGATATTTCAGTGATATCAGAGCTTTAGTTCTGCCAACCTGTGATTAAAGACGATGAGTACAGCAGAATACCTAGATGGTCGTGAGCACGTAGGTGATGAATATGTAACTTACAATAGGCGCAAGGAACGAAGGCCTAGGCCTCACTTTCCTCCTTTCCCTCTAATTTCATAGGAAGAGGAAGAGGCACACAGAGAAGCAGAGAGAAGAGCAAAGCGTGAGGCTGAGCACGAGGCTGAGAGGATGCTAGGAGACAGATATGAGCGACTATAGGGCAGTGGTAAGGCCCCCATGGAACCAGAGGCAACCTTCATGTAGGTTATCAGTGATATGTTAGATAGTCAACGGACCATGTCTCGGTCCTTGGCTCAGGTGGCTGATAGATTGGCTATGGTGGGCATCCCGGGCACACAACCCCCACATGCAGCACAGGGGAACTCAGGGGTAGGCAGTAGACCCCAGTCACCCACTCACACATACACCTCTGCGAGTAGGATTACCCGACCTTTGTTTCCCAGTTTTCAAAGGGCACCCCCGGTAGCAGCACAAATGTCTATAGCACAGAGACCACCCACTCATGCAAAGGACTTTGCAGAGTATTGAAGGGAGTATGCAGCGTTGGGTCGTGACTTCCATCAGGACATGACCTTAGTCGATTATTGTGGACTCAGACTCAGGAACCTCCCTAGAGAGCCACAAAGAGGAGGGTCGCAGCAGCAGCAGGAGCATAACATTGATTTCATCCGAAAAGTTGGTAAACTCACCATACCTTCTTTCTACGGATCGTCGAAATGCATCTCCAGAGCTTGGGTACAAAAGCTAGACACCTACTACAAGATCAACCAGATGATCGGGACAAAGGCCATCAGTTTCACTACCTTACACTTGGAGGGTGAGGCACACGAGTGGTGGTATCATGGATTGGTGACATTGGGCCACAATCGCATCACCTCTTATAGAGAGTTCACATAGAGACTCATCGACAGATTCGACGGGAGGGATCCAGAGATCAATTTCAAAGATCTAGCCAAGTTGAGACAAACTGGCATAGTAGAGGCATTCATCTCAGAGTTTCAGCAAGCAACAGTGGCAGTGACAGATATATCTGAGCCCCGGTTGATCATGTTATTCATAGAAGGGCTCATAGAACCCGTGAGAGGATGGGTGAAGGCATATCGGCCTCACACCTTGTAGGATGCCATCCTACGCACTATAGATATAACAAACTCCGTGCCAAAAACTAAACCCTTTACCAAACCCTTTGTACCATAGAGAGACAAGGATCAAAAGAATCCTCAAAGGGAATGGAAGGGTAAGCCCAAGCTGGATGATGACACGAGATGGGAGTTGATGAGGATGAAGCTTTGCTTCTCTTGTAGAGACCCTCGGGTCCTAGGGCATAGATGCATGGGAAAGGGACAGATCCACTACATTGAAGTGGAATCAGGCAGTGAGGAGGAGGATGAGGATATCAGGGCACGGGCAAACAGTGATTCAGAGGATGAGACCACTCATGAGCCAAAGCAGCAGCCGAAGAAACCTCGGATACCGATCGGGGCATAGCCCAAGGAGGAGACAAAACCTTGTAGAGAGGTGATAGGGGGAACCATAGCCACCCTTTCAGGAGTACACAGGTACAACACTCTCACGCTCAAGAGCCTTGTACGGGGGCAGCGCATGACTGCTTTAGTTGATGGTGGGGCCACCCACAACTTCATAGATGCATCCTTAGTAGCCAGGAGGGGGTTACACACTAAGGAGTTTGAGGGATTCCACATAGCAGTGGCAGATGGATACACGATGACATGTTTGGACATGATCCCAAACCTAGAGGTCAAACTAGGCAACTACACCATGACAGACACTTTCTATGTAGTTGACCTGTCAGATACATATGCAGTATTGGGGGTACAATGGTTATATTCATTAGGGGAGATTGGGTTCAACTATCAGACGTTGACCATGAGCTTCAAAGATGCTAGTGGATCGAGAGTGGTATTGAGAGGCATGTCTACAGGAGCACCACGATCAGTATCGGAAAAACAGATGTAGAGCTCTCAACAAGAAAACGATAAAGAATAGGTACCCCATTTTGTGCATAGATAAGTTGATGGACGAGTTGCAAGGGGCAGTTTTCTTCACCAAGATCGATCTGCAATCTGGGTATCATTAGACCAGCATCAGGGAGCAGGATATAGAAAAGACTGCATTCAGATGCCACTTTAGACATTTTGAGTTCTTGGTCATGCCATTTGGGTTGACCAACGCACCGACCACTTTCCAGTCTTGCATGAACCACATCTTCAGAGGACAGTCGAGGAAATACCTTTTGGTGTTCTTCGATGATATATTGATATCAACAGGATGTGGGATGAACATTTGGCACATTTGGAGGAGGTCTTGAGCATTATGCAGGCATAGTCATTATTTGCCAAGGAATTGAAATGTGAGTTTGGCATGAGAGAACTACTGTACTTGGGGCATATCATCAGTAAGCAGGGAGTATAGGTTCATCAGGAGAAGATCAAGGCCATTCTAGATTGGCCAACACCCAAGAACCTGATAGAGTTTAAGGGATTCTTTGGGTTATGCAATTACTACAAGCGATTCATCCAGGGCTTTTCATAGTTGGGAGCACCACTCACAGACTTGACCAAGAAGGGTGTGTTTCATTGGACAGAGGAGTCACAATAGACATTTGACAAAATGAAGGAGGTTATGAGCACATGCCATGTTCTAGCCCTTCCAGACTTCTCATAGTCGTTTGTCTTAGAGTGCGACGCATCAAGGGTGGGGATTGGAGCAGTTTTGATGCAGGGGGGGCACCCCCTTGTGTTTGAGAGCAAAAAGCTCAACGAGTTGGAGAGATTGTATCCTATTTATGACAAGGAAATGCTAGCAATCATGCATGCCTTAACAGAATTCAGGCAGTATTTGGTAGGCAACAGATTTGTAGTGAAGACTTATCATAACAGTCTCAAGTATTTCCTATATCAAAAAGAGTTCAGTGAGAGACAACATAAGTGGGTCTCAAAGATCCAAGACTTTGACTTTGACATTGAGTATGTCAAGGGAAAAAGGAATATCATAGCAGATGCCTTGTCCAGAAGGCCAGCAGGATGTTCGACGATGGACATTTGTACTGATCGGAAAGCTCGTTTGTTGGTGGAGTACTCCAAAAAAAAATTTGCTTATGAGGTGATGGATTGACAGGTGGTTGATGATAGATACCGAGTTCTTGATGATGTCATTTTCTACAAGGACCGGATCTACTTGGTTCCAGAATCTACCCTGAAGGGAAAAATTCTGAAGGTGTGTCATAATTCGCCTACAACAGGGCATCAGGGGTACTTCAAAACATATAGGCAGATCAAGGAGAGATTCTCATGGAAGGGCCTCAAGGATGATGTGCTAAAACACATCTGAGAGTGCACGACTTGTCAGCAGAACAAGTCCGAGCAGACACACCCCGCAGGGTTGCTACAACCTCTACCCATTCCAGAGCAGAAATGGGAGAGCATTTCTATGGATTTCATTACAGGCCTTCCTCGAGTGCAGGGCAGGGACTATATATTTGTGGTGGTCGACAGGTTGACCAAATTTGCACATTTGTTTGCCATACCCACGGACTACAAGGCCATACAGGTAGCAGAGTTGTTTTTTAGGGAGGTAGTTCGGTTGCATGGTTTACCCAGGCAGATAATCAATGATAGAGATGGGCGCTTCATTAGCGTGTTTTGGCAGGAGGTTTTCAGGTTGACCGACACAGATCTAGATACGAGTACCACCTACCACCCACAGACAGATGGACAGACAAAGATTGTCAACAAATGGGTGGAGGGGTATCTGAGGAACTATGTGGGGGGCAGCAGCGCACATGGGTGAGATGGTTACACATGGGTGAGTATTGCTACAACACAACTTATCATATGTCTATGAGGATCTCACCGTTCAGGGCATTGTATGGATACGATGCACCCTCCTTTGTGGAGACTATGTTTGGGGACAGCAAGGTCCCAGGGGACAAAGGTTGGGTGGAGGAGAGTCAGAGGATTTTGCAGGCAGTGAGGGAGAACTTGCAGATGAATCAAAACCAACAAAAGATCTATGCAGACTGACATAGAGTCGAGCACAATTTTGAGGTAGGGGATTTGGTTTTTCTGCGATTACAACCATACAGACAGTCCTCCTTGAAGAGCAGCGGAGCAGAGAAGTTGAAGCCAAAGTTTTATGGGCCATAAAGAGTCACCAGGAGGATAGGCGAGGTGGCATACGAGCTAGAGCTACCAGAGGGTAGCAAGGTTCATAATGTCTTTCACGTCTCTTGCCTTAAAAAGGTGGTGGAACAACAGATTAATATTTCAGAGGAGTTGTCACCCTTGGATGAGGAAGGCCAGTTGGAGCTAGTGCCAGAGGAGGTACTAGAGCATAGAGAGCGCAGGTTGAGGAGTAGGGTCAATAGGGAGTGCTTGGTTAGATGGAGGGGTCTTCCAGTGGAGGATGCCACATGGGAGGGAGAGCATATTTTGCAGCACCCAGGATTGATGTTGCTTGAGGACAAGCAATCTCGGGAAGGGAGGACTATGATGTCTCATCCCCAAGAGTAGGCCAACAGGGAGTGACTTAGTAGTCTATGTGTTCCCGTAGACTATAGTTAGGCACAAACAGAGAACAAAAGGGAGAAATAAGGGTGATTTGGTGGCTAAACAATGAATTAAGCCAAAAAGCATAGGAAAAGTCACTTAAGCTTAAGTCAACGAAGAATTAGAACGAAAAGGTGCTAAAGGGGGACTTAATTAATTAATTATTCACCTTAGGAGGAAAAGCGCCTAGCTTAAGTGAGGTCAATGGTGAATTATATCGGGAAGAGTATAAAGGGAGGAATTTGACCTAATTCCTCATTATGCATTGTTATGATTTGATGTTTAGAATTCCCAGAGGAGGAAGAGATTTGACTTCTACTGTTTTGTGGATTTCTGGAGGAAACCACCACCATTGATCGGTTTTGGTGTTGAGAAAAACACCCTAGCCCATTGGAGATACCATCCAGGTATTTCACCGTGCTATTCAGGAGTATCCAGTTATCAATGTTGCGCAACTCAGCCAGTGGGGGTGCAATTTCAGATAGAGGGTTTGTGTAGCTGCACGAGATTAGAGCTTGGATTGCAATTTCCTTCCGACCCAGTTGAGATCCAGCCAGGGCGCATAGATTGAGCCACTTCCCATCAGATTCGAATGGTGGAATCCTTCAGAGCGCATCATTCAACCATTTAGGGCACAACTCTTTTGGAAGGATAATTGGGGTTATAGATGGAGCATCAGAGCAGATCTAGGGAAACCCTTCTGACCCAGCTCCGCATTTGGTGAGGCGAACGTTTTGAGTCCTATAGCAGCGAATTTCGTCAGTGGAATCATTTGGGGCGCATCCAGAGAGCCCAAGAGGTGCGCAGACACCCAGGGGACAAGATCCAGAGCATCAGAGGCTAGATCTATCAACCAATAGTTAGCAGTATCATTCTAGAGGCCAGGGCGCTTCTATTGGGGCAATTTCCGGCTCATTCCGACGGGCATAACCTTCCAGACGAGTTTTCCAATTTGTAGCAGTTACCGTGGTTCTTCGAAACCATCAATCTTGTTGATCTATATGTGCATGCATCAGATCTGCCTTCATCTTCTGATCACAGGTATTTTATGTTATTTGCTTGTATTGCAGTGACCATCCATGAGATCTAACTAAAGACTATCTTCCATATTTCCAGTATTTCATTGTATTTCCATGCTTGAATCTTATAATACATATTATTGGGCGGTTGATGTTCCTTATTATGCATGCATCATATATATATTGTTTAAACCATAACATATAACATGCACATGCAACAACCACAAAATATCTCAAGCACATAACTAAAACGCATCCAGAAATCCCCAGAGTATCAGATCTGAAGATAAAACGCATCGAGAAACCCTAGTGCATCATATTTGTGAGACAGAACACTCTATCCATAATAGATATCTTGATCAGTTGGAACAGGGATATTTCATTTATTTGAGTCAGTTGAATGGAAATGTGCAAAAGCCCCAATTTATGTTGTTAAATTATTGGAAAATTGGAGGAAATTGGCCAAAGTGGTGAAATTTTCATAATTTAATATTTGTACAAGCGAAATCTGACCTAGGAGGGGTCGAATTTGAAGCGCAAGAAGTGCACAGACTACTTATGTAAGTTGCAAACTCAGAGAAGAGAAATCTCTCTTTGTGAGAAGAAGAAGGTTCAAGATCTGTTCGGGAGGGGACCGAATCCTTCACAGTCATCGGATGTGGAGAAGGTGCGCAGTCGTTAAGTAATGAAGTCCCTCGGACTTCACCCTTTGGTTGTTTTAAACTTTTTGTTCGAGAAAGAGGAAAAATCCCCAAAGCTCTGAAGTCCCGGAGCGACCCCACACTGTAGATCGTTTGGGAGAAGGCGGACCATTAGATCCCCCAAGTTGTTCGACAGTTCGGTGTTCGGGGAAATCTGGTTGTGGTTGCACGGAGTGGGGTTTTCCCCAAAGTCCGGAACCAATCCGAACCGTTCATGTTCAGGGACACGTGTCCAAAGTTTAGCAAGTGTTCGTAATTTTGATGCTCGATAGTTTGAGNGGTGGGGTGGTGTTCAACAATGAGATATTTCGAAGCCAGAAGTGCCGAAATACTGGAGCGTCGGAGTGACGTGACATGATGACATCACCTAGAGTGACGTGGACCTGTTCAGAAATTCGGCATTCAATAGATGTGTTGTGTGGTGCTGAGAAGTTCTCCGAAGTCCCGAAGCGTCAGAGCGATGTGGCAGGCTGACATCACCTAGGGTGACATGGAATCACTCTAAGCATGCCACATGTCATCATGTTTCAGGCTTTTCAAAGACCTTTTTGGGCCAATTAGAACTTGACGCGTGTCACCCATAGATTGGGCCACGTGTCATCTCTATATTTTCGACATGTAGCACCCCCTAGTGCATGATTGTTGATAAGACTCTGGAAGTTCAAAGATATTCGGGGGAAATGTTGTGTTGTGTTGTGAAATCCTCTGAAGCCCAGAGTCCCGAAGCTCCAATCGACCGTTGATCTCAACCAGGAGCATGGACTATTGATTCTTGAAACCTTCAGGGGTTTTCCAGTTCAACGTTTGGAGGAATTGAAGTGTTGTGCTGTAAGATCCTCCGAAGCCCGGAGTTTCGAAGTCACGGAGCATGAGAGTGACATGGAATACTGACGTCATCTAGGGTAACATGGACTCATTTGATGCTTGCCATGTGTCATCGTGTTCTGTGCTATTCAAATACCTTTTGTACCAATTGGAACTTGACATGTGTCACCCGTCAAATTGGGCCACGTGTCAACTCCATATTTCCGCCAAGTAGCACCCCCTTGGTGCGTGATTGTTGATGGGACTCCGGAAGTTTACCAATTCAATGTTCGGGTAAATGGGAGTATGTTGATGCAAGAACCTTCGAAGCGGGAAGCTCTGTAGAGCTTCTCTGGGAATTTTCCAATTCGACGTTTGGAGGGAACGATGTGTGGAGTAGGTGGAAATTTCAAAGCCCGAAGTTCCGATAGCTCTGAAGTCTCGAAGCTCCGAAGCAGTGGAGCCTCGAAGGTAGTAAGAGCCTCTAAAGCCCAAAGTTCCAGAGCCCCGAAGTCCCGAAGCTTCGGAAGAAAAAAAAAAAGAACCCCTTTCAGTTAAGTGCTTGGTCACAGCCCGTGGTCACATGAAATTGGGGGTCGAAGAAAAAGGGCTAGTGCCCGAAAATTATTTTTTGAAGGACAATTTTTTTAGATATCCATAACTTTTTGCTCAAGACTCGGAATTGAGCAAGGGAGTAGTCATTGGAAATATCTTGGACAGTATAACATAACGGTTCACCCAAAAAATTGAGTCGAATAGTCAATTTCTCAGAAAATCAAAAGAAAGAATTATGATATATTATTGAACCAAAATGGTTCATAATTTCCTGATTTTGTTAAATCAATCAGCCTAACAAAGCTCTGTTGTTTGCACATTTTGCAAAGACAACAACTGTAAGATCAGAATCGGGATTAGTACAGAGTGCAAAGGAATGGAAGATGCACAGAGGGCTTACAATTAGGAAGATGAGATAAGAGGGATGGATGTCCATTTGGGTATTGAAGGAACAAACTCCAATGGACATGGAGAAGGAAAGGATGAAAACATGAATATGGTAGAGACCATTAAAAATTTGCAGAAAGATGTCCAAAGTCATAAAGCTGATAATGAAAGGCTTGTGAAATCCAAGGAGTAGCAGGAGGACTTCAACATGAAGTTAATGCAGAGCCTGGACATAATTGAGAAGAAATTAGATAAGGAGAATGACTCAATCAAATAAGGAAGTCATAGGTCTCCTGATTGGAAAGGAATATCAAGAAGTGATAGCAGACATCATCATCACTCCCCAAGGCATTCCAATAGGAGAGCACATAGCAGCTCAAGTACATCCCCTGTCAGGAAGCATCGGAAGAGGTCTGGGGTGGATGAGTTGCGAGGAGAAATGAACAAAATCAAACCTCCTACATTTGATGGTGAGCATAAGAAGGATGGAGATGCAAAGACATGGCTACTAAGCATGAGAACGTACTTTCAATTGCATAATTATTATTCACATGCAAAAGGAAGAATTTCTATCTATCAGCTCAAGGGAAAGGCATCCATGTGGTGGGGCCAACTTATGCAGGTGCAGCGCATTAAAGAAAAAAATGTTACTTGGAAGGAATTCAAGAAGTATTTTGAAAAGAAATACTTGACTAAGAGATACTATGACAAGAAGATGGGGCTAGAATAGCAATACTTGGAAGAATTGCTATCTATTAGCTCAAGGGAAAGGCATCCATGTGGTGGGGCCAACTTGTGTAGGTGCATCGCATTAAAGAGAAAAATGTTACTTGGAAGGAATTCAAGAAGTATTTTGAAAAGAAATACTTGACTAAGAGATACTATGACAAGAAGATGAAGTAGTTCTTTGAACTCAAGCTTGGAAGCATGACCATCGATGAATATGAGAGAAGGTATTTGGAACTGTTCAAGTATGTCTCCTTCACCAAGGATTAGACAGTAAGATTCAGAGGTATTTGAGTGGGCTACCATCTTTTATCAGTGGCAAGATACAATATGATGATCCCAAGACTTTGGAGGAGACCATAAGGCGATCTAAATGCCTATATGATCAACATAAATGAAAGTCAACTTTCCAAAAATCTTGGGAAGACAAGAAGAACTTAAAGATGGAACATAGAAAGAAGGGGAATAAGCCACCATTCATGAGAAATAGTTCTCAGGGACAACCAGCTTCTAGAGAGCCCATAAAGTCTGAGACAGGTGGGCAAAGGCCAAGGCAGCCACCGATTCAATGTTGGGGTTGTCAAGGAAATCATATGTAATTGTCCCCACATAAGTGAAAAAGTGAGAGTGGTTCACAATGTACAACAATCAGAAACAATGGAGGACATGGGCATGAATGTACCCAAGATCTATGCAACCCTGGACAACAAGCAATCTAAGTTTCAATCACAGATGATTGAAGTGGAAGGTATGATTAACAACCAAACCATTGCAATTTTAATTGATTCAGGAGCTATTCATAGTTATATAGATCCTAAGATGGTGGACAGATTTCATTTTCCAAGAAGAAAGCATGGAAAATCTTGGTTGGTGCAGTTGTCTACCAGAGACAAAAGAAAAGTTAATGAGATGGTTAAGTCATGTCTAGTGGGCATGAATGGGCTGAGCACCAAGGAAGATTTGAACATCTTGCCTTTAGGTTCCTATGACTGTCTAATTGGGATGGATTGGTTGGACCAACACCATGTTGTCTTAGACTGTCATAACAAGGTATTTACTTGCCTGGATGAGGAAGGGAACCTAAGGACAATCCAGGGAATTCCCAGGGCAGTAACTGTCAGAGAAATCTCAGCAATGCAGCTGAAGAAATGTTACAGGAAAGGGTATCAAATAATTGCATCTCATATGGAAGAAACATCTAAGGATAAGGTGTCAAATAGTGAGGATTATGCAGTCCTAAAGGAGTTTGATGATGTATTTAAAGAAATACGAGGACTACCCACTAAAAGAGACATTGATTTCTCCACAAATCTGATGCCTGGAGAAGCTCCAGTATCCAAGACTCCCTTCAGGATGAGTACTCTAAAACTGAAGGAGTTGCAAATGCATCTTGAGGAACTTCTGAAGAAGGTGTATATATTCACAAGTGTGTCACCTTGGGGTGCTCCAGTATTATTTGTGAAGAATAAGGATGGAACATTGAGACTTTGTATTGACTTCAGGTAGTTGAACAAAGTAACTGTAAATAATAAGTATCCTTTGTCGGATCGATGACCTCTTTGATCAATTGAAGAATGCAAAATTATTCTCCAAGATTGATCTCAGACCAGGGTATCATCAGGTAAGAATTAAAGATGAAGACGTCAACAAGACTGCCTTTAGAACAAGGTATGATCAATATGAGTTCACAGTGGTGTCATTTGGGTTATCAAATGCACCAGCTGTCTTCGTGTGTTTAATGAATGGAATTTTTAGAGAGTGCTTAGATAAGTTTGTCATTGTCTTTTTGGATGGCATTCTTATATATTCCAAGTCGGAAGAGGAACATGAGTAACACTTGAAGATGGTATTACAAGTGTTAAGAGTGCACCAGTTGTATGCCAAATTGAGCAAGTGCTCATTTTATCAGAACCAAATTCATTATTTGGGGCATATCATATCTGAGAAAGGAATAGTAGTGGATCCTGAAAAGATTGAGACCATTAGAGGATGGTCAACACCTAAGAATGTGATAGAAGTCAGATCCTTCATGGCCATTGCAAGCCACTACAGAAGATTGATTAAAGGATTCTCAAAGATTGCACACCCGATCACTTCCTTGCAAAAGAAGGGAGTGAAGTTTCAGTGGACATTGGAGTGTGAAAAGAGTTTCCAACATTTAAGCAACTATTAACCAGTGCTCCAATACTAAGGATTGTTGATCCAAATGGAGACTTCATTGTATGCACAGATGCATGTAAAGAAGAACTTGGTGGAGTCCTTAGTCAAAATGGGTATGTTGTATGTTATGAATCAAGGAAGTTGAAGGAGCATGAAAGGCACTATGCCACTCATGATTTAGAGTTGGTAGCCATAGTCCATAGGCACTACTTCATGGGAAAAAGGTTCGAGTTAAGGACATACCATCATGGTCTAAAATATTTATTCGGACAACCAACTCTAAATGCTAGGCAGAGCAGGTAGTTGGAATGCCTCAATGAATATGACCTTGATATAAAACATATCAAAGGGAAAGAGAACAAAGTGGTTGATGCACTCAACATAAGAGTGCATGAGTTGCATGCTACAACCATTAGTATGTACCAGTCGGATTTGAAAGACAAAATCTTGGAGGCTGCAAAATTAGATTTGCAATACATAGAAATAATCACAAAATTACAGCAAGGTAATTTGCAACAGAAAAATGAAGACTATAAGCTGGGAAATGATGAAATTCTCAAGTACAGAAGCAAAGTTTATATACCAAACTCCCAAGAATTGAAAAATCTGATATTGATAGAAATGCATAACACACCTTATGCTAGACACCCAGGGTATCAAAAAACTATTGCAGCTGTCAAGAGCCAATATTATTAGCTAGGCATGAAGAAAGAAGTTGTTGAGTACATTGTCAAATGTTTGGAGTGTCAAAAAGTCAAGGTTGAGCATAGAAACCCAGTTGGGTTGCTGCAGCCATTACTGATCCCTGAGTGGAAATGGGAAGTGGTAACAATGGATTTCATCACCAAACTGCCCAGAATAAGCAAGCAACATAATGCTATCATGGTAGTGGTGGAAAAGCTTACCAAAGCTTACCATTTCATTCCAGTGAAGCTCACTCACAAAGAAATTAACATTGTTGATATTTATATGAGGGAAATTGCTCGATTGCATGGTATACCCAAGACAATTGTGTCTGATAGAGATCGAAAATTCACATCGAATTTATGGAAAGGATTTGGAACAAATATGAATTTTGGCACAACGCATCATCCAAAATCTGATGGGCAAACATAAAGGGTGAATCAAGTGATTTGAGGATATGTTGAGGATGTATGTGATGGATAAACCATCAAAATGAAAAGACTATATACACTTGATAGAGTTTGGTTACAACAATGAGTACCAAGCATCTCTAAAGATGAGCCCATTTGAGGTACTTTATGGCAGAAAGTGAAACACACATGTAAGATGGGATAACCCAACAGATAGAGAAATGGTTGGGCCAGATTTTCTTAGGAAAATAGAAGAGCAGATGACAAAAAAAAACAGAATTTAAAGGTTGCTCAAGACAGGCAGAAAAACTATGATGATAAGGGCAGAACCCACAAAGAATTTAAAGTGGGTGATCATGAATTCTTGAAATTGAAGGCCAACATAAAAGTTTCCTGAAGTTGGGAAATTATTCAAAGTTGGCAGCTCGTTATTGTGGGTCGTTTGAAATCCTAGAGAGGATTGGGCCTATAGCATATATGCTTGCATTACCCACATCAATGTCTATTCATAATGTATTCCATGTATCATTGCTCAAAAAGTATGTACTTGATGCTAATCATGTTATTGATTAGAATGTGATTCAGGTGGAGCAAGAAGGTGCTTTTAAAGTGCATCCGGTGTGCATACTGGACCACAAGATCAAGCGGCTCCTAGAATCGAGCCATAGAGCTAGTAAAGGTCCAATGGACCTGGTACGGTCCCGATGATGCAACTTGGGAGCACGAAGGTGATATGCGGGCATAATACTCACATCTTTTTTAAGGTTTTTGAAAATTTTGATGATAAACGTATATAATTATTGCACTGAGGACGGTGCAAAAATAATGGAAGGGGGTTGTAATACCCCAAGACTGAGCCCCAGTTGAATTGTAAATATGTTTTATAGGTTGGTGAGCCAATTGATTATAAGCTAGGAGACTTATGTGATGATTAGACCAGAGAGCCTAGATGCTAAAGGCCAATGAGCCTAATTTTGTATATGTAAACACTCATATCATTAATATAATACATCGATGCGTGTAGACCGACCACGATAAAAGAGTATGGGGGAATAAACTCCACTAGGAAGGGAAAGGGAGGGGCTAAGCTAGAGGACTTATCTATAAGGTAATATTATATTATTATTCCAAAAGACTATGGCAAGGATAAATCTCATATTATCCTAAGTTCTTATGGGAAGTGGAATGATCTACAAGCGGAGAGGAACAAATTTTTGGAGGGCCATGTGTAAATCAGGGCGCATGCAAATGTATGTGGGGAAATTAGTTTGTTTTCCCATCTTTCCCCATTCATGAGCGCACTCACTCAGCCATTCACAAGACTGACCATTCTCTCCATCAGTTGACCTCTGCATGATTCACTCACCTCTGGAACATGCACACACTCTTGAGCTACCTGTGCTTTCCTGTTATCAGTGGTAACTCGTATCCCTCCTGGAAGATACAATGCACCTATACTGACCTGAGTCGGTGTTGTACCTTTCTGTTGTGAGCAACACCTGTTCCATACCCGTTTTTTGTCGTTGCCTTTACCTAAGCCTGTACCTGGTTGACTAGAGAGTTGGATTGTTAGGTAGCTAGAGAGGTAGTGGGGGGGCCAGAGGGCCCATAGTGATAATAGTGGAGGCCATTCAATGTAAGGTGGACTAGGTCCACTATAGTATTAAATAAGACCCACTATGGTAGTTAAATATAATAAATGTAAGAGGATTTACTAGAAGGTTATACTTCTAGAAGGTTCCTCCTCTAGAATGTTCTTAGGTGGTTCGTAGTACTATATAAAGGGGTTCAAGCAATGTAATGAGACATGAAGAGAATTATTGTATTTGAAGCAGTAGCTCAATAAGAGGATGTCCCCTCGAAGAGGCAAGTGAACAGGAGAGGATCTCTTCCATAATAGGATCCATTGTATGGTGTTGCCCTACCTCAAGGGTTTTGATATAATAAAGTGTGGTTCTTCTATATTGTTCTTGTATATCTACTATGGTGATTTTGTATTCAGTCTTTGGTACTTAACAAGTGGTATCATAGAATGCTCATGAGGAGTTGAAATCCAATATCCATTGGAAACACAACATGTAATATATCAAAAGAAAACTCTTAAAATTATTTATCCAATGGCACTAATCTGGTAGAAATCTAAGCACCCTATAAAAAGATATTAACTATGCAGTCCCACCACCGTCACGAAAAACCCCAAAAATCATTGATTTTAAATCAACAATATCTGACTTCCATAGCTCCAATTGAGATGATTTTTTTTTTTGAAATTGGTTGAAATTGTGAGAAGATGATCTAGGTGGATATTGGTGGCCACCCACCTTTCCAACTGGCTCAAAACAATTTTCTGACAATTTTGGTAATTTAGTATTTTTAGCAGTTTTCACTTTCGGAGCCGTTTTGAGGCCCTAAATGATGTTTTTTTGGGAAAACAGGTTTGCGATATCGAAGTTCCTTCTGTATTGCACCTAAAACGAATATCCACAACAATACCTTTCCAACGGCCTATCATACACCTAAAACGAGGATCGTATGCAAAAGTTGCGATCCCGGGAAGTTGATGTACTAACTTACCCAAACGGGGCCCACATGAATTTTGGCGCTTCATCTCCTAGGGTTAGGTTTTTGGATGTCTAGGGTTTTTGGCATTCTTGCTTATGGTAAAGAGGCCTTCAAAGCCTCATTGTAATCATCTTCTTGCGAATGCGAGTATCCGTCACATCTCTTCTCAGAGATAAGCTGCCACCATTCTAACGAGTCTTTCACTCTGTATTTTTACAGTCTCTGTACATTTATTTCATTAATAGAAATTGTGTATTATTGTATATCTGTGTTTATGGTTGCATCTCTGATACATTTCTATTATATTATTGAATATCTGTGATATCTCTGTGCATTTCTTTATTATATCTCCGCTCTCATTTCGTGCTGAAAATAATCTGGATCAGTGGTTTCAGAGCAGGTTGCTCCTGATCGTTTTTCAGTGCATGTCCCCGATGAGGTCCGAGTATAGCAAGACGGGTCTCGAGCTTGTCTCTCTTGAAGACAATTGCTCTCGCACGCCCAAGAAACCTTCCATGGCAGAAGAAAAGAAAAACGACGAAGCAGACAATCCTATAAATCTGTTGCTTGAGCAAGCTCTCACGCGACAGAGGGACGAAATGATGGAGAATTTTCCCCACATCCTTTAACGCCTGCCGATAGCAACAGACACATATTTATCAAACATCCACTTTGGAAGCACCTCTCCTTTCAAGGTACAGGTTAAATTTGATATTCCCGTATTTGAAGGTCAAATAGATGCGGATGCCCTAGACAAATGGTTAAATATGTTAGAAGGTTATTTCTCTGTTCATAATTTTTCCGACAGAGAAAAGATCACCTTCGCACTCCTTAAAGCTCTCCCTCATGTCAAACATTGGTGGAAAACTTACTGGGAGCAAATTTCCATAGAGGAGTCTGGAATATATGGGGCTGAGCCCACTTGAGATTTTTTTGTGGATGTGGTAAAGGAACAATATTAACCTGTTGGCAACTATGAGGACCAGTATATGAGATGGACCCCACTGCGGCAAAAGAAGGGCCAAGCAGTTCCAGAGTTAACCAATACCTTCCATACCTTGAGCACCAAGTTGGGTATCGAAGACTCCGAACAACATTTGGTTCTGAAATATCATGGGGCTCTACATAGATACATCCAAACTCAAATGGATTTTATGGACATCTCATCACTCGGTGTTGCTTATTGATATGTTGTTAAAATCGAGTAGAAATTTAAGCACCAGAACAAATGGGAGTTCAGGTATGCAAATCCACAACAACCAAAGTATGACAAAGATGGCCCTAACAAACAGACTCCCGAAAACTAGTCCAATCCATAGGAAAAGAAGGGTCACAGGAAGACAAAGAAGGACACCGAAAAATGGTGTGATTTCCACAAAATCCCCTGGCATAACACCAATGAATGTCGCTCAAAACAATCATTGGTTGGTCGAGATCAAAGACAACGAGCCGAACCTTGATTCTGAAAATACTGGTAAAATACAGATCATCGATGCAAACCCCACTGCTATTGTCACGACCGCAACAATTCAACTAGAAGAACCAACAGATCCTGAAGAGGAAGAGTGCCTTTTTCATTCACAGATGTGGGTGAAGGGGACCCCGCTGCATTTTATTGTTGATAGCGGAAGCCAGAAGAACCTCATCTTAGCAGAGGTTGTCAAACAGTTGGGATTGTCGACAACACCACACCCGCAACCATACAACATCGGGTGGCTTCGCGAAGGATGAGATCTTCGTGTTAGCCAGCAGTGTTGATTTTCATACGACATCCAACCCTTCAAGGATGAGGTATTATGTG
>SNQJ01S0035916.1:0-17031 GCA_010110895.2 Picea sitchensis | reverse complement strand
TGTACGAGATCTTGAATGAAAATATGTCAAATATCAATGTGTCTGCTTCTATTGTGAAATACTAGATTCTTTGTCATGGAGTTTGAGCTTTGGTTATCACAATAAACCTTGATGGGCTTACAAATGTCCAACCACAAGTCTTCAAACAATCTTGCCATCCAAATGGCTTATCTACATGTTGATGATGGTACAATATATTGTGCTTTAGTTGTGGATAGAGAAATAATGGATTGTTTCCTGTTGCTTCAAGAAATATGTTTCTTGCAAAGAGAAAGGCATAATCGAAAGTGCTCTTTCATTCATCCAAGTTGCTTTCCCAATTTGCATACATGTGTGTTGCAATATTTGAATCATTAGTAGCATTATAAAACAATCCAAAAAACTTGGTACCACTTACATATCTTGGAATTCTTTTGGCTACTCACCAATGAGACTCATGAGGTTGACGCATGAACCTAGAAACTAGACTTACAATAGACATGATGTTTGATCTTGTGGCAATCTGATACATAAGGTTACCAATAAAATATCTACAAAGAGTGGCATTATAGAGTGGAGTTTCATCTTCCCTCATTAATTTATTCCCAACAACAATGGGAGTACTCACAAGTTCACAACCCTGCATGTTAAACTGCTTCAACAAGTCTTCAACATATTTGGATTGACAAATGGATATACCTGCAACTATTTGATTGATTTGCAAACAAAAAAAAATATTGCATTGCTCCCAAATCAAACATCTCAAATTCGGGTTTCATTTTCTTTTTGAACTCCTTCAAGAGAAAGAATGAAGTGCCCATAACTATTAGATCATCAATATATAAGCAAAGAGTAATGAAATCATATTCAACAAATTATTTGTAAAAAGTGCTCTTAGAAGAAAACTTAAAAAAACCGTGATTATGAAGATATTTATCTATCCTAGATTACCAAGCTCTAGAGGCTTGTTTGAGGCCATAAATATCCTTACCATGCCTATAAACTTTGTATTCTTTACCTTCAACAATGAAGCCTTTTTGTTGTTCAAAAAAAAATTCTTCCTTCAAACATCCATTTAAGAAAGAAGATTTAGCACCCATATGATAAATTATCAACTTTAAATGAGATTCTATGGAAAGGAGAGTTCTTAATGTTCCAATTCTTGCTACATGGTCAAATGTATCATCATAGTCAATGCTTTCTTGTTGCACATATCCTTTTGCAACTAATTGTGCCTTCTATTTTGAAATACTACCATCCATATTGAATTTTAGTTTGTAAACCTAGTTTACTCCAATAGTGGATTTTTCATGAGGGAGATCAACTAACTCCCATGTATCATTCTTCTCAATTAGTGACATCTCATTCTCCATGGCTTGGACCTATGGCTCATTAGGACAAGCTTCTTTAAAATTAAAAGGTTCAACATGTACAAAAGATTGAGAAGCATAATTTTCCATCTCATTTTCTTTTTGCCTTATTTGTTGCCTTGTAACTCTTCTTCTAAACTCTTCATCCAACATGTGAGATGGAGGATGGTGCCTTATCATTCTCATGCACAAAGTATTTTGTGATATAGTAGATTCAAATGCCTTTAACGATGAACTTAATAAAGGTGAGCTTGTATTGCTCACTGTAGATGGTTGCACTATTTATTAATTATCATCAAAGGTTGAATTATCCATGTGCAGAGTAATCACCATATCCTCACTTCCATCCTTGATATAAACTCTTCCCTCATCAAAGATTACATCTCTACTAACATACAACCTACTAGTAAGAGAATTATAACAATTGTAAGTTTTACTTTCTTTTGAGTACCCAATGAAAATACATCTCATAGATTTTTCATCTAACTTATGTCTTTGTTGTGCAAGTATGTGAACAAATCATGCATAACCAAAACATTTTAGATGGGAAGCACTTAATTTCTTAGCAAACCAAGCTTCATAAGGAGTTAAATTTTTTACCAACTTCGTAGGACTTCTATTCAAGATGCATATGGCCAAATGGACTACATCTACCCAATACTTGTCTAGCGAATGCATTTCCTTCAACATATACCTGGAAATCTCTACAATTGTTTTGTTTTTCCTTTATGCTACTCCATTTTGTGGAGGAGTGTAAGTTGTAGTTAATTCATTCTTGATGCCATGTGAGGTACATAATTCTTTAAATTCATTAGAGGTGAATTCTCCACCTTGGTTGGTTCTCAAAACTTCCAAATAATATCTTGAACCCTTCTCAACAAATGCTTTAAATTTTTGTAAGCAACTATAAGCTCGAGAATTCTCACATAAGAAATATACCCAGGACATCCTTCAAACATCATCTACAAAGAAAATAAAACACTTGCCCTTACCGAGAGATAAAGATTGCATGGGGCCATAGACATTTGCATGCACTAAAGCTAAAGGCTCATGTGCTCTAAAATGATGATGAGGAAAATTATCTCTATCTCGCTTCCCTGTTGCATAACCTTCACATACTTTACTTTTCGGTTATAAGAATGAGGAAAGCCTCTTGCCAAGTTCTTATTTTTCATGAAGGGGAGGGATCCAAAATTGAGGTTCCCAAACCTCTTGTGCCATAACCGAGACTCATCAATTGTGGCCTTCAAGCAAGCAACATTAGTTTGAATTCTTAATAAGAACATCTTGTTATCTACCATAGAAACTTCAACCACTAAGTTGTTGCTGTAAAAAATCTTACAAGACTTTCCTTCAAAAACTATCTTGTAATTTTTTTATTTTATCTACCCTGTGTTAATAAGCTATACTTTAAACTTGAAACAAACAATGTATCGTGTATATACATAATACTTCCCTTCTTGGTTCTTATGGAAAGAGTGGTTTTTCCCATTACTTCTACCTGATTGTCATTGCCAAAATTGACTTACCCCTTCACACTCTCATCTAAGTTAATAAACATATTTTTATTTCCAGTCATGTGATTTTAGCAGCCATTATCAAGATACCATACAAAATTTCCTTTCACTTCAAAGCTATTACAAGTGAGAAACAAATTTTGCTAGTTCTCACCTTGATCTTCACTAAAATTTGCTTGGGAGGTGTCTCTTTTCTTTTTGAAGCAATATTGTTCAGGGTGGCCATCTTTGTTACAATAGTTACAATTAAAGTGGCCTTTCACAAGGCTATTGCTTCTCACTCTACCACAACCTCCTCTTCCTCTATCTCTTCCATGACCTCTACCACCTCTAAAGGATGATGAAGATGAAGTGGAAACATCATTCATATAAATGGAATACTACTTCTTCTTGTCACCAATCTTAAATCTGCTTTGGTAGCTTGATCCAAGACCTCCTCATTTATTTTTACGTTGTCTTCATGTACTTGAAGGCTTACAAACAAATCAACAAGAGCTAACAATGATAAATATCTCGACTCTTCTATAGCAATGGTGATGAGATAAGTCTTTTTAGGAATACTTCTTAAAACCTTTTCAACAATCTACTCATCTTTGAGAGGTTCATCGTGGGCATAGTTGATGGCATTCACAATATTTTTCACTCTAGTAATGAAAGCTTCTACATTTTCATTTTCTTTCATAGTAAGAGACTCAAAATCTCTTCTAAGCATCTAGACTATGACAATTTTCACCTCTATAGAACCTTTGTAGGCCTTCTCAAAGGTTTCCCAAGCATCATGAGACTTTCACTACAAGAAGAACACCTTGTAGCAGAGGTTTTTACAGAACCTCCCTGAAAAACTTATCTCTTCTCTATTTATAGTGGAGGTTGTTAGTGGAGGTGAGCGACCGAAGGTTTTTCTAGCAATGCGCCTATCAAGTCGATACACATCGGTTCACACATAATACAAACGCCTTGGTGCTTCAAAATTAAGGTGCACAATTATCTGCTATAAACAAAAAATACAAGTACTAAATAAAGCGACTCGGTGTGCATGCATATGACACCTTGGTGTGTCTCTCTGTCATTAGGCGCACCGAGGTAGGGTAAAATAAATAAAAAAATTACAAAACCAATTTTCATTATTATGCTTCATTCAGTGCTTCCAAACTCTTTGACAATCATCGATGCTCACATGTCTTCCAAGACCACCCCAGTGCTCTACAATGACTTTGATAGCTCCATTGGTAGATTCCACACATTTACAAAATTTTGGAAACTACCTCGAATTTTGATTTCTTCTCTACGGTGGAACCATGCCTCGTCGGGAAAAAAGAGCCCAGGTAAATTGTTTATTATCTTCTTATTTGAATTTTCATCGAATTAAAATGTAAATTTGGCTTGCAATTTGACCCCTTTTTGATTTTTTTTTTCAATTATGCATAGTGCACTTGAACACTTTGGCTCGCTCCAAAGATAATGCTTCCTGTAAAAATATAGGAAGCACCACCACCGGTGCATACAAAATAACGATATGCATCAATGTCATTCACTAAATGATACTATGTCAAATTTTGAAAAATGGTCATAGCGGTGCATTTTCTTGGACACCTTGTGGCCAGTGTATTACCATGGTCAACCATAGGAAACCATGGGTAACCATAGACAACCTTAGTCAACCATGGTCAACATGGGAAACATGGTCACCATTGTTAAACGTTATCAACCATGGTTAACCATAGTCAACTATAGCCTTTCATGGGCAACCATGATTAACCATGGTCAAACATGGTCAAACATGGGAAACCATGATTAACCATGGTCAAACGTGGTCAAACATGGTCAACCATAGCCAATCAAGGTCACCTATGGTCAACCGTAATCAACTGTAGCCATACATAGTCAACCATGGTCAGCATGGTCTTCCATAATTAACCATTGTCTACCTTGGTCAACCATAGTCAACCATGGTCAACCATGGTCAACCATATGCAACCATAGTCAACCATGGTGTACCATAGGAAACCATGGTCAACCATTGTCAACAATAGTCAACTATATCCTTTCATGGGAAACCATAGTCAGCATGGTCAAGCGTAGTAAACCATATTGACCCATATTTATCCATATGTTGACCATAATAAAACCAAATCAACCATAAGTTGACCGTATTCAACTATAGTCAACTAGAGTTGAACATAGTCAACCATGATCAACCAAATTCAACCATCGACAACCATGCTCACCCGTTCTCAACATGGTTAATAGGGTAAACATAGTTAACCATACTTGACCATGGTCAACCATTGTAAAAAATGGTCAACAATAGTCAACCATAGACAATTATAGTCAAACATAGTCAACTATAGTCTTTCATAGTCAGTGATACTCAACCATGCTCAACTAAAGTCAACATGGTCAATCATAGTCTATCATGGTCAACTATAGTTAAACATGGGCAAGCATGGTCAACCATACTCAACCATAGTCAACCATGGTCTATTAATCCTCCTCACTCATGTAGGCCATCAACTAGCACAACTACATTATTAAAAATATCAACTACTTTTAATAATGTAGTTGTGAATATCGACGACTTTTAATAATGTGGTTGTGCCAGTTGTACCTAATCTGTTATCTACGTATTGCTTATACCTACCACTGACAATGGAATGCATCGCTCCACGTCATTTAAAACTCTTACAATCGGGTTGTTCATCCTGCAACTGTTTTTTCTTCATTCGAGGTATGTTATGGTTATCGACCAATAGCTCGTTATGAGCTTCTGGTGATAGTCTTCAAACACCCTCCACTCCACAATGCAATGAACAAAATAAATCCACCACTTTCGACCAATATCTACAATGCATTCATGAACAAGTTCAACATGTGCTCTAGCATAGTTAGGCCTAGTGCAAAGTTAGTTGTGGTAAGCATCACAACCCTATCACTTTGCAGATTAGTGGTTGGGTCTATTTATATCTCCATAAGGAGTGTTTCAATGGTCGAGGGCATCATAAACTCCATCCAATATCGTATGGCCCGTACATCATCCTGTAGAAGATTGGTGAGATTGTATTCCAATTGGATCTGCTAGTACAACTAGAATGGGGGTTGAAAAACTAGCTTTAAGATTAGCTAGCAAGCATATTGTAAGAAGCATGCATATTTGTAATATTGGCATTATCAAGAAAAATACTATAGCCCACTGGGCTATAGTCTGGTGGTCGATATAGGACATCACTATGATGATTCCCTGGGTTTAAACCACAACGAGCATGGATCCTTGGAAATTAAATTCTAGTCCAAGTTTGAGGGTGGTTTATTTGTAACATTTTACAAAAAAAGCCTCAAAATTAACTATCAAAACAAGCACAATCTAATTTTAAACATTGTCTACATACAATTATTAACCACAACCATATATAGAATTGTCCACATATATTACACAACCAATCCCCATTTTAAGTTCTATGATGTCAAATGTGTTTCGATCCAAATTAGGGGAATGCTAGAATACTTACTTTCATTGAAATGTAGTTCTTTTCATGTCAAATTATTATCTTATCTTCTCTAGGGAGGAATAAATTTTATGTGTTTTTTTTTGTAGGTGATGGATGTTACAATTATGTACTCGTATCTAGAAATATAGAACATTTAATAATCCAATATTCTACATAATACAATAGAATACATACTCTCAATAAGTAATCATAACTTTAAATCCTACAAATTCTAATAAATCACAATGGTAACTATCCACATGATCAAGAAGACATATCTTGAAAATCATACCATATAATCAAGGTCAGGAAGACAATATACCTTATAAATCATATCGTGTTAATATTCATATTGAACTTTTTGAAGACATCATGCAACACCAATTTGTAGTTTTAGCTCGTCTTGCAATGTATCTTTGCATCAAAATTGGCATGCAACAAAAGGCAGAGAGTGGTTATCATATGATTTGATATGCATATGATAAATAAATAAATATAAAACTTAGTGAAACCCTATTTTAAACAATTTAAGGGTTGAGCTTGCTAATTAGATCATTGCACTGAGAGAAGCAAGGTGCATTCTATAGCTCAATATTAAAGATGTTATAATTCCCCTCCCTGTGTCCATCATGTTCATAATGTTGATGTCAACATATGTTAGTCCAATATAAGTTTTTATACATAACTCGAAATAAAGTAATAATAATAATGATAGGACATATCACTACTTGTCAATTGGGTTTAGGTTGAGTGGTTGGGAGGAATGATTGTTAGCCTCCCCACGTGGGTTCTATTCTCACTAGTGACATGTTAAGAAATCCTTGAGCTTCTACAAAATCTGGTTTTACCCTAGGTGTTATCCCTAGAATGAGGGGAAGTGCTTGGGGGTTTCCCTGGATATATATTCTAATTTTTAGCTTCAAGGGTTAGCTCAAGTGGTCATGAGCCAAATGTGAGATTGCTTCCCTAAAGTTGGGGATGTTGCGGGTTTGATTCTATTGATCCCTTCTCAGTTAGACTTTGCAATTAGGGCCAACAATTTAACCTTTTACCATCCATGGATCATGGGTAAGTACTCAAAGGGTTTTTCGCAAGACATTTTCCTTAGAAAAAAGGCATCACTAGTGAGGGAAATTCGTTTAATACCTTTCTTGATTGTTTTTTATTAATCCACAACATCAAAGGTGAGTTGTATGATACCAAGTGCATGCACATACACGTGTGCATGCACGCGCGCACACACACACACAACCACATTGGTGTAGATCCATCTTAATCTGAGATCTTTTAAACACTATGATATTTGCATCTCAATTTTTTTTCTAATCCCTCTTGGTGCTTAATAGATTTTAGGTTAAGATGGATCTATGCTAGTGATGTGAAATTTGCATTATTAGCTTGAGATTCTCGTGGCTTTGATAATACTTAATTTTCTATTGAGTTGGATAACCATGAAAAGGTGAAATCTTATCTGGCCCCTCCTCCCCACCTCATATCACTCTTAGTTTCCATACCTAATTTAATTATAAAGCATTACATGTACACACGATATTGGCAAATAAGCATAATTAAAATAATAACATCATATGTACTCATTTGATGTAACTGGAAAGATCATTAAATGTACTCATTTGATGTAACTGGAAAGATCATTAAATGTACTCATTTGATGTAACTGGAAAGATCATTAAATGTACTCATATGTCTCATCAATCCAATCATACTAATGTCTACTACAATTTATTTCTTCTTGTTTTTTTTTTTCAAAACATTGATAGGTGTGACGTTGTCAACATATTTTTGATGTTATTTTCCTCTTGACGGATGTTTCTATTGAGAATAGAAAACATGCATCTATCCATTTTTTAGTATAACCCACATATAGAAGAAAGGAAAACCATTTACAAGTCACCAAGTTCATATTATATCAACATAAAAAATACAATTTATTATTAATGAAACATCTAATTTACAGTTCATTATACATATAATTACCATCATAGTACTTGTTATAGTAGTGTGCATGCTAGGGGTAAGATCTTGTTGATCACCTCTAACAACCTTGGTAATAGGAAAAACATCTATAAACGAAAAAATATTTGTAAAAATGTTTAACATCACATATTTAGAGTTAGATTTAAGCCCATCATACATACATACATACACTCATTTTACTTGCATGTTATTGATATCTATCAACCTCAACATGATTGATGTTCTCTTGATCATGCATAATATCTTGATGTGCTCGTTGTCCCTGGGGTTGTCCCCTTTCTCATAAGGAAAAATGCCAAGGAATAATTTGAAGGAAAGCTTCCTGCACCACTCTAGACCATCGAATTTAGACCATCACTCTTTGGTCAAAACATGGGGTAAACTCTTTTATCTATGATTATGTTATTAAGCATAGGCTAGTTTTCAAAGAAAAAATACATTGTGGAAGCATCAACAAAATAAGATAAATTTGATATGTATTTTTCTTTTGGTAAAGGAACAAGACATACTATTGAATTTTGCAAAGGGACAAGATTAATTGCATTATGAGGTGCCTTATTCGTGATCTTATCATTAGAAGAGGACACACCATCAACATCAACATAAACATGAATATAATAGGATTTCAAAGCTACTTTCCTAACATCCATTTTATGAGAAGGAAAATTAACTTGGCATGCATGCAGACATAGATCCATTAGTCCATTCAACAAGAAGACAAGAGATTAAGTTCACAAGAAGCAATAATAACTTGTTGAAGTTTTTATTAATTCATTAGTAGCAATGTGCCTTGGTCCCGACTACAAAAATAATAAACCCCATAGTTCATTTAAATACAAAAAACAACTATAGGGGGTTAGGTAGCCTCTGTCTTGGGTTTTTTGTTCTACCGTTTACACAACTCGTAACTCTAATTGGGTTTCAGAGAGAACGATGAAGAGATAGTGGAGAAAATGATACCAATGTGAATGATCCCTCATATATAAACTAAAAAAACTATTACAATTCCAAGCTCTCGGTTCTCTCTAAATCTTAGCAACATAACAATAACGAATTTTTTCACCCTTGGTTTTGTTGTTGCCTCCTCTTCTTATAGAATTAATTTTTTTTTCGACATGTGTGATCCAACTGACATTTCAAGGGATTAGTTACAATTAGAAGTCTAATCCTCTTCGTTTGCACCATAAAATCAGGGGATGGTGGTAGGGCATAATTGTTGACGCTTGAATCCGTTAGGACCGAAACAACAACCTCACGAGGATATAAATCCCCTTGAATTTTTATAGAGGTGGTACTCCTCTTTAGATTTTCTTGGGATTTCTATATATTCAAAATGTGGGACTTGACATAAGTCTACCGTAGTAATTAAAGAAGCATAAATATTGCGTGAAAATAAAAGGAAAATGTTTTTTTTCTTTTTTCTTTTTCTTTTTCTTTTTAAAGAAAGTTCTTGAGAAAGGACCAGGAATCACACACCTCACACATTTAAAACAAATAAGCAAAATTTCCTCACATCCATCATAGTTTAATATAAATATTTCTGATCACATAAAATAAAAATAAGATGATCCACATGCAAAAGAGAACTTTAACAGAGTGGACACATGGGCAACTCAAATAAAGATAATGATAGATAAACCTCAAATACTTATATTTTTAAAACAGGGTTACAAAGCACAGTCGAGATTGTTCCCAAAGTAGTTCTCTTGAAATTTATAAGAAATATATAGTCTGTTACATATTCTTTGAAATTTTAAATGCGTTTGTCTTAAAGACTGGGATTGGGGCTCCCACGGACCATAAAGCAAATAAATACAAGAAATAATTTTCAGAAGGAAGACAATGGGCGGTAGAAGAACAACAAGATCTGGTAAGAAGAAAAGAAGAGTTATCAATCTTTGGTGAAACCTTTCTAGTGAAAGAGGTGGAATAACTGGATGAAGGACCTGATAAAGAAAAAGAAGGATACGATCAACATAAACTTACTATTATGGTCTCTCGTGCTTTCACTTACTTGCTGATGTACTTTTATCGTTTTCATCAATGATTACAGGAAACGTCTCAACTGCTTCTTGCCCTTCATTGGTTAGTTTATCAATAGCTTTCTTGAACCATTCTTCGATGTAACTTTTCATTGGTGCCACGTTGATTTCATGTCGGATTTTGATGTTGAATATCTTTCCCTCCAAGTCTCTTAGATCAAGGGAAATGCCATGTAATGCTTCTTCAATATCCTAATTTTTCACGGAGTAGTCCACTAGCCAGTTGTCTATGTCGTCCTCATTATATTCAAGTATACCATAGAAATTTTCAATCGACAACCCTTTAAAGATCTCAACTTGCTCATCAAACTCTTGCTTTTTAGGAACAACGAGTTGAGGATCAACTTGGGATCTTGGACTTCGTTAGTGCTTCTGGCTAAGTCTATCTCCGTGAGTCTTTTGAATAATTCTTCCCTCCTTGATATGGCTTGGCTGCACGTTTGAACAATATTATTCAAGATTTTTATCTTTTCTTTCCAACAAGCGTTCAACTGTTTAATCCGGCTTGAAGAGGGAAGATCCTCTTCTCTTCTCCTTAGCTCTGTCATGTTGGAAACTTTAACACCAAAGTGTACCACAACATTGAGGTAAAAAACTTCTTCATTTTTTAGGTCGTCTTTCAAATACTCATGAAAGACATGCGTCCTCGAGCCAAAAGAAATCATGTTCATTGAAATTTCCCAAGCTTCTATGATCAATGCCATTTTTTTCTTGATATTGTTCTCTACATAGCTCCTGGATGATGTAAGTAAGCTTGAGGATCCTTTTAATTTAGCAACGAGCGTGGTGGGTCCAACAATTGTCAAATGGATGGAAAGGAGTGGAAGAGGCATTAAGGTCTCTTCCAGTTCCTTAACCCTCTCCTTTAACTTTGTATTTTCCGCTTCGAGACCACCAATGGAGTCGTCCAATGCATCGCTGGTTGCTCTATGGATTCTGGAAATTTGGGAAGGCCGCATATTTCTTAGGTTAAGCTCTGAACGAGATTTCCCCTTTTTATTCTTCACATCAGTCTTCTCAATAATTAATTTCTTAGATTCGTTGTCAAAGACAACACTCTAAAACACAAATGACTCTTCCTCATCGAAGGTCTCATTCTCAATAATTTCCAAAAACAAATTCTGGTGGGCCGTGCCTCTTGGCTGATCAATGTTAGGAAACATTTTCTCGACATCAGCCTCGAGTTCCATATATCCGAGGGAGAAGTTTTTGATGTCACTTTTGGTGCGATGTTATTCTTCCTCTTGTACAATGTTCTTCCTCAGAGGAAGTTTATGTGAGATTTCAATTTTCCCCGGAGGGGGGTTCTTGTCTCCTCCTCCGCCTGAACTACTGTCGATCACTTTTCTAGATGGATGGGCTGCTGGAGCACTGCTCTAAGATATTGTAGTCTTAGGAGTAACAGTTGAGGATTGGGTACTCGTCTTGCTGGGATCCTTTCCTTTCTGCTTGTAAAATTTATTGGTATCGAGTACTGTCTCCAAGTCCCCAGTATTGAGAGTAGGAGTGCCCAAGTTATTATCTTCTTCTTCTCCTAGAAAAATATGGATAAATGAATTGCTAAATCCCACTACTAACATATGTTCCACAAAAATTCCGTTAGGGTCAAACCCTTTTATCCTTTCAACATACTTGAGATTGAGATTGTGGAAGTGGTTTGCAAATTCATCAATTTTGTTCATATTTCTGAATACAAAGTCCCTAATTTTCCAAGGCAAGGGTATAAATTGCTTTTTTCATTTCTCATGAAAAAAGTGCAGCCATAAATTATATTGCCTTGCCACCTCTGTAATAAACATTCTGCTAGATATATTCCATGGAAGAAAGGAAGGATTTTCCTTAGCGCCGAAAATCCTGATAACATTGTAATTTTCCATTTGCTCCAATGTCCCCTTTTTACCCAGGAATTTACTTGCCTAGGCAGATATTCTGGGGGTATCTTTTCCAAACAAGAATCCTTTAAAAACCGAGACAAAGTCATTGAAAACTTCATAAAAATGCAAGGAATTTTGTGCCTCCACAACGCTTGGTACCAAAAGGTCATTGGGTCAAATTCACAATTCACCTTCTTGCAGATAGACAGTTTAGGAAATTGACAACAATGTGTGATCGCGAATACCAAATAAGAGGCCATAAATAATTTCTTATCTTTTTTGTATTGTGACAATTGGGAAGAGATTTCAATGGAAATCAGTTTTCCCCAATCGAAAATGGATTGCTCCTTGACAGTAAAATATAAGATATAAAGAATCATATGGGAAATATTGGCGGTATTTTCTTGGCCTGTCATTTTGGTGAATAACCAAGCAATTTCCCGAAAGGGGTTTTTGAACGAGTTGACCTGAAACTTGGTAATATCTTCAGGGATGGCTGCAGGATTCTCCAAGAATTCAGGCAAGAGGTCCAGGCCGTTGTCATTGTTTTTTAATAAGTCCCTGCAATCTTCGCCTTTAAAAGTGAGTGTTGGATCTGGGAGTTTTAGCATTTTACAGAACACATGAGGTGAAAGCGAGACAAGAGAATGGTCTTGAAGTTGAATAACTCGCTGAATTGGTATATATTTCTCAGCACACCAGGAAACTAGTTCCTTGTAGTCAAAAACCTCAGGAACATAGCCTGTACGAGCAATTCCAGACTTCCAAATTACTTCCTTCTGAGCAGAAGGGGATGAATAGTAAGAATACACTCTATACCACTGAAAGTTCTAGTCCTCACGTCCAAAAAATTTCGAAGACTATTGTCGATTTGTTGCTGCAATAAGTTGAGGAGGGCGTTATTTTAATCCAGATAATATTTGAAATGAGTGCTTGAGAGAGAAAATATAATCTTTCGTAAATCATGCTTTAATGTGGTTTAATAAGAAATCTCCTTGAGCCCTTCGCTTATTAATGATGATCTTTAGGGAACCTGCATGATGGGTTATTAGCATTAAACCATACTAAATGCATATTGGGAAAAGCACGAAGGTGGTGGGGACGGACGAGAGCAATTATGATCTGGGATTTTTGTGAACTCGCCAATCCGGGAACCCACGAACCCGCCGTTGTGAAAGGTCGAAAATTGGCTAAGTGTTGTAACGTGGTCGGTCGGACTCAATATAGGAGAGATGAGATACTTAGGAGCTCGAGGAGTCCGATGGTCAAAATGTAGATCACGGATATTTTGGGTGCAAAATGTATATCACGAAACATGGGATATGAAAGCTTGAACCTGCCAACCCGCGACTGCAGAAATGGTTAAGTATAGGATGATACGACGGTTGGTCAGACTCATGATATGGGAATATGAATGGAAGTGAGAACCCGCGAGTCTGCCAACCCACGAACCCGTTGTTTTCGAAAAAACAACTAAGTATAGTAACTAGAAAGGGAGAATAGAAGGGAGAAAAGAAAAGGGGAATTTGGGTAAGTATATACGAGGGAAAAGAAATGGAAAAAAGCAGTTGGGAAAATAAAAAAGGGGAGGGAAATTTCGGAAGCGGGAATTGATCTCAACAATAACCAAAACTTGGTTACCCACCTATTTATATCCCTTACTAGATTTGGAGCCCGACCCTCTTTTGTATTAAACAAGTGTTCCAATTTGTGTATTGGGCATCATGGGCTAGGCTTCAATTGCTATGGTGGGGCCATTTTTCTAAGTGAAACTTGGGATAATGGATATCTTGGCATAGGAGGTCTTGATGATGATCCTTGATTGGCGTAGTTGTACACCTTTCTCAACCATTTCCATGATTCATCTGACAAGGTCCCTCCTCCTTTTAAAATCTTGTCGAATGACTTGTCCAATTTCATCTTCTTATTAAAATTGACTAGTGGCATCGTCTTTATCATGCAACTTAGGATAGTATTTATAGTCAACACAATTGCATATGTCTCATGATATTTGTAGTTGTCAAGAGGTCCCCTTTACCATTAATTATCATGGATATGTCCTTTGCTAACAACAAATGTTGTCCATATTCTTCTTTTTTCAGCAAAACCCCCTTGAAATACTAAGGTGTAGGTAGACCGGATCCCCTCATCCATGTTATGTCATCGATGAAGGCCTTGTGGTGCTTTGATCTTTCATGGCCTTAGTGTTTGTGGTATTTGACAAAAATGACCTCTTTTAGTATGGTTCAACCTCTGTTGGCACCACCATGTAGTCCCCTATCTCAGGGCTTGGGTGGTAAAATGTTAACTACATCGACCACCAGATTTCCAACCCCTAATTTTCTCTCCATGTCATGCTTAATTTCATCTCGGTACTGGAAGACTAGAAAGTTGAGAGCATTGAACTTTATGAAGTGACATAAGTAGTCCTAATTTTAGGAAAATATCTAATGATGTGTGTCCACATAACACCTTTAATGATGACTGACTTTTCTTATATTCTTTCATATTATGTGTCTATTCATACTTGATATTTTACTTTTGTAATCTCTATTGGGCGTAGGTTGTTGACCTCATTTTTAGCCCAACAAAAAAAAGAAGAAGAAGAAGTAGAATCACAAAGTTTTGTGAATTCCTTTACATATACGTATTGGATTAAAACATAATGGAATAAACTAAAAATGCTATTAATTTTTTTTTTCAACCCCCATTCTATAAACTCTTTGATTGCATGTTAAAATTAATGGAATTCCATTACCTGTCCTATATCACAATAGGAGATATAAGACATGTTCTCGGGGGTAATATGGTGAGGTAAGGAGATCTTGATTTGATGGTTTAGACGGCGAGGTTTTAATTTATGGTATATTGATTCATCTCTTGTGATTGCATAGCATGATGATAATGGTTATGAATTCACCATGAAGTCTATGCATATTGAGTGACATCAGCTCTATATAATTTTTTTTGGTGAAAATACTTTTGCAATATTGTTTTGGTTGAAATGGCGGTTCTTCTTATGCTTACTTTTATGTATAATATCAATTATTTTAAAAGGAAAAAGGCTCTTATAGATTCATGTCTGGAGTCAAATTCATATAAGCATTATTTCAAATTCTTCAAATTTTATTTGAATGGAGGTTATATGATACAAAGTGATCCCTCTGCTTACAAAGAACAATGGTTATGAATGACATGTATTTCACATATGGATGGAAGCATTGAACATTTATGGTTCATGTGTTACTTGTTGTTGATGGTGCCAATGGTTGTTTATATAGATGTTGTTGGATTGGTTATTATGCATGTGGTATATATTATATCTCACATATTGTTGACATTTTCCCATCCATGCATGATGATTAAGGCGACCATTCATTACATGTATTTGGAGTTATGGAAGTATTATTGTTTTGGGATATTTTCCATGTTACAATGTTCATGGAAGTACTTCTCCTCATTTCGAGGATGGTACCTAGGGTAGAATTTTCAGATCACAAGGTTGATTAACAACATGGTTGAGAGCCATTACAACAATATACTCATTAGGAGCTCATCATGTCACTTGCGGGAATTGAACCTAGCTGGGGAGGATAACAAACATTCATCCCAACCACCAGAACTAAACCTAATTGACTCTTGAGATTTTATGGTCAATGATTTTCTTGACACTTGGCATTTCACACCATGCCCCTTCCTATGCATTTAACATAGGATGTAGTCTCATCGATCTACATCCAATGACCATCATTGGATCTCTCCTCTCAAGACTTATTTCACATGCATGAAGTTTCTCATTTGCTCATTTGGCTTTTGGGTAAAGTTGTTGTTCTTTTTCTAGTGATTTTCTATTAGCCCATCTTACACATCTTCAAGAAATTACTTTCAATTGGTATATTATAACCCCTTCACAATCCTTGATGACCAACATTGCTAGCTTGTTTTCCTCTATTGTTTCGAAAAAGTTTGAGGATTTGTTATGGACCTTTGGGGCTCAAATTGTTCTGCATGATATTTTCATAGGTAACTCTTTATGAACTACATTCTTTGGATTACTCCTTATTTGTTAAGTTGTGTGTTCTACTCTACTACTCTAATGATTGTTAATTCTATGGATGTATTTTTCCCTTTAAATTTTCCATTCATCTTTATTTACCTTATCGGTAGTATCATCTAGGTCACTATGATCATAATCTTGTAATCTTGTTGGTATTCCCTTGTTTATTATTGCATTGCATCATTATTTTGGCTGTAGTCTAAACGTTCTATGAAATGCTGATTTTTTCCGGGGATATTTGCCCGAAATCTGACGAGAAATTATTAGATCTGCAGATTTGAGTGATTATTTATGTATAATCTGAGTGCCCCATGGTTTTTCAACATGTTGAATCCATTTTTGCATTCAAAAATGGATTTTGAACAACAAAAAATAGTGTTTTCGTAGATATTTATATTATCGGATTCTGACGAAAAAAAACCATTTCGTAGAACAGTTAGACAACGTCATTATTTTGTAGTCTCTAATCTATAAATTATCCCTAAACTACATCGATTTCACTACATCGATTTCAATTGGAGTAACCATTTCACTTCTTCTCTTTCTGATAATAGTAAAACATATGAATTCATATTATATAAAATGTTTATTAGCCCAACCATAATTCAACCTTAATTTGCTCCCAATATATATAAAATATCTTTTTGATAATAGTAAAAAATACGAATTCATATTATATAAAATATTTATTAGCCAAACCATAGTTTGCTAC
>SNQJ01S0035915.1:0-55012 GCA_010110895.2 Picea sitchensis | reverse complement strand
GGCATACAATATGGTATATCATATTACAATGTAATATGGTAATACCATATTACAATGTAATATGGTAATACCATATTACAATGTAATATGGTAATACCATATTACAATGTAATATGGTAATACCATATTTCATGTAATTTTTTTTTTAAACCTAAAGTTATCGTCTCAATATCGACGCAACTTCGTCGCAATTTGCCACGAATTTTCGTCGCATATACAACATGTGTGTCGTAAATCTGGTTTTGAGATATTGCACTCATTGATATTACCACGGACTTTCGTCGCAATTTGTGGTGGGATTTCTCCGCACATTCAACAGCTGTGTCATAAGTTATTGGCTTGGCATAACTTTTTGTCTCAATTGCGATGAAGTTTCGTCGTAATTGTCACATTTCTTCGTTGTTATTGCGACGAAATTTCGTCGTAATTGCGATGATGCATAGAGTCAACCAATATTGAAGGTGGTGACACGTGGAGAGCTAATTTCGTCGATGTTTCCACGCACACCTGGATCGTGGATATTGCGATGAAATTATTCCGACGAAAAAAAATCTTGACTTTCGTGGAAATTGTGATGGATAAGTGTGGCAATATCAACGAAAAATCATCGCAAATTTGGTCATATGTACTAGTGTCAATACCCCAAATGAGGGTATTGATTTTCTTAAGAAGAACAAAATTTTTACGCCCCGCCATGGGTGTGTTAGAAATTGGTATCAGAGCATGGTTACAACACTTGGACTACTTGGGCTCATGGACGAGTTTCTTAAAAACGATATTTAGAGGATTTTTAAGGGTCACACCCTATCTTACTACTTCCCTAAAGAGTCTGGTTAAAATTTTATTGAGGGAAAGAATAAAAAATTCTACTCTGTGTGTGTATTTAAGAATTTTGAATTGTATGATGTTCATAAAATAATAGACTGTTGGCTAATAGTAAGTGTTTTTTCATTACTCAAACTGTCAGTGAATCATGAGAAACCACAAGCATAAAGGATGGTGACAGACCATGAAATGGGGGATGGATCCCAAAATAGATATGAAGAGTCTGACAAGAGGAAGGTGGTGGAGACCCTCTGGATCTAGCTGAAACTGTAAGGAGCCTTATGGCCTAATTACAGAGTTGCAAGGCTGACAATAAGAGATTGATAAGGGAGCAAAAGAAACAACCAGAAATCCATGCAGTCTTGCTGCAGAGCTTATCTGATATACAAAGGCAGCTGCAGCATGGACCTGCAACCAGCCATATGGATCAATGCCATACAGAGAGAAATCAAAGTCCACCTAAAATACGAAAACATGATCCCATAAGTGGCCACACAGGGAGAAGTACCTTGAGGAAGGCCCAACCTGGAGGCATAGGACGCTCATTAGGAGAGTCCTCTGGAAAGGGAACAGGCAACTCTGAGGGATCTTCTAGTAGAAAAACTAGCTCACATTCTCATAAGAAAGGAAAGAAGCAAAAGCATTCCAAAATTCATGACCCTGAAGAGTTCAAGAAATCCAAACCACCCTCTTTCAATGGAGATATTGAGAAAGGGGAAGAGGCAGAAGCTTGGCTACTTGGTTTAAAGAAGCACTTCAATGTTCATGACTATTCTGAAAATTTGAAGGCTCGAATAATCATCTTCAACCTGAATGGAAAGGATTCCATTTGGTGGGAAGATCTTAAGAATGTGAAAGGAATCCAAGAAAAGGACTTATCATGGAAACAATTTGAGAAACAATTCAAGAAGAAGTATCGATCATAGAAATACTTCGACGGGAACACTAAGGAGTTCTATGAACTCAAGATGGCACAACTCAACATAGACAAATATATCAATAAATTCCTTGAGTTGTTGAGGTATGTACCCTACATAAAAGATAAAAAGGTTAAATTCCAACGAGTTATCAGTGGGTTACCTCAGACCTAGCGGAACAGGATTGAGTTTGACGATCCAAATACCTTATAAGACACTATATGGAAGGCAAGGTATTGTTATGAATAGTTCAGGTGTTAGACAGAAACTCGCGAGGAATGGAAGAAGAAGAATAGTCCGAGGTTCAAGAAGAAAGGGTTTAAATTCTCAATATTTAAGAACTATAGGAAGGATTCAAGGATGATCCTTCCTACCCGAAGTGTGCACCAACAAAAATTCCCCTCCCAGAGTGGAAATAAACCTTTTGGATCAACCCCAGGAAAGACTGATAACCCAAAGAGAGAACACTTGAAATTTTGGTGTTGAGGAGAAGAACATATGTTGAGGGATTTCCCACACAGATATCAGAACAATAGGAGAACCTACAACATACAAGAAGCTACCATAGTCAATGATGTGGCTAGGAGCATGCCACAGATTTATGCGGCTTTGGATAATAGACAATCCGACCACCAAGATTCAGTGGTGGAGATGGAAGGTATGATCGCCAACCGTCTAGTTTCTATTTTAATTGAACCTGGTTCTAATTTGAGTTATGTGGCCCCTTAGATTGTTGATAAGTATAAACTTCCACCAGTTATACATATTAATACATGGTTGGTACATCTAGCCACTGGAACCAAAATAAAAGTAACATAGATCTTACCATCTTACCAATTCATCATGGATGGGTTGCTCACCCAAGCGACCTTTAACATACTTCAACTAGGATCTGATGAATTTTTGATTGGTATGGATTGTGTGGATGCTTATAAAACTAAGTTGGATTGTTACCATAAAACTTTAGAATGTGAAGAAGGGGGAAATATGACCCTCCAAGGGATTCAGAAACCTGTCTGAGTGAGACAAATATAAGCCCTTCAAATGAAAAAGTATTGCATAAAGGGATGTCCTCTATATGAAATACAGGTGTTGGAATCTCTTGAGGATGAAAAACCAAACATAGAGGACCACCCCATATTAAGAGAGTATAGAGACATGTTTCCAGAAGAGGTACTAGGTCTACCTCCGAGAAGAGAGATTGAATTCTCGATAGAACTTGCACCAGGACCAGTGTCAATGTCTAGGACACCCTATAGGATGAGTACACCTGAACTAGTTGAGCTCAAGCTACAACTAAAGTAAATTATGGGAAAAGGATACATCTAGCCTAGTGTGTCTCCATGGGGAGCACTAGCCTTGTTTGTGAAAAAGAAATATGGCACACTTCGACTGTGCATAGATTGTAGACAACTCAATAAGACAACCATAAAGAACAAGTACCCCTTAGCAAGAATCGATGACTTGTTCGACCAATTAGGGGATGCTTCCATTTTTTCAAAGATTGACTTGAGTTCTGGATACCATCAAGTCTGAATCAAGGATGAAGACATCCACAAAACAGCCTTAAGGACAAGATATGGTCACTATGAATTTTTGGTAGTGCCATTTGGACTAACCAATGCCCCCGCCACTTTTATGCTCTTGATGAACAATGTACTCAACAAATTCCTAGAAATATTTGTATTGGTTTTCATCGATGATATCTTAATCTACTCCAAAAAAAGAGAAGAGAATGAAGAACATATTAGACTTGTACTTCAAGTACTTAGAGATCATCAACTCTATGCTAAGCTTAGCAAGTGTGACTATTTCTAGAAGCAAGTGCATTACTTGGGCCATGTCATTTCTAAAGAAGGAGTGGCAGTAGACCCTGACAAGATCAGATCTATTATGGAATGGCCTACCCCAAAGGATGTATCTAATATCAGATCCTTTATGGACTTAGTAGGATATTATAGAAGGTCCATAAAAGGATTTTCCAAGATTGGTTGTCCAATCACTGCCCTACAGAAAAAGGGGGTAAATTCAATTGGACATCATAATGTGAAGAAAGATTTTAGAAACTGAAATATGTCCTGACCCATGCACCTATGATGAAGATTGCAGACCATGATAATGACTTCCTCATGTGTATAGATTCCTGTAAAGAAGGACTCAGAGGAGTCCTTATGAAAGAGGACCATGTAATTTTCTATGCATTCAGGAAATTGAATGAGCATGAAATCAATTATGTGACCCATGATCTAGAGTTGGTTGCCATGATTTAAAAATGTGGAGGCATTACCTCCTAGGTAGGAGATGTTTACTTATGACAGACCATTATGGGTTGAGACACCTGTTTGATCAACCAAAACTCAATTCTAGACATGCTAGGTGGATTGATCTCCTTAGCGAGTTCGACTTCGAAATCAAACACATCAAAGGGAAGGAAAATAGGGTAGTTGACACCCTTAGCAAAAGTGTGAAAATGATTCACCTGGTAGCAGTAAGCACTTGTGAAATGAATGTTAGAGAAAGAATCAAGAATGCAAAAGAAACATATGCTTTATTCAAGACCGTGACCTCTTACCTAAGTCAAGAGCCTACAAGGATAAAGTATGAAGTCTATCAGATGCTCGATGAAGGCCCGCTAACCTATAGAAACATATTGTATATTCCAAGATGTGACGACTTGAAGAGTTTCATAATGGATGAAATACACAAGAGACCATATATTGGTCACCCAAGATATCAAAAAATGATCACGGCCACTAGGAAACAATTCTATTGGCCTGGAATGAAAAAGGACATAGCCGACTATCTAGCTAAGTGCCTACAATGCGAGCAAGTTAAGGTAGAAAGCTGGAACCCAATAGGGTTGTTACAACCTCTACCAATTCCAGAATGGAAATGGGAAACCGTTTCCATGGATTTCATCACCGGATTACCAAGATCGACTAAGCATAATGATGTCATCATGGTAGTGGTGGACAAATTGAGTAAGTCTTCTCACTTTGTTCATGTCAAGTCGACTTGCAAGGAAATAGATATTGCCAACATATTCATGAAGGAGATATTCAGACTGCATGGCATGCCTAGAGAGATTATATCCGATAGAGACACAAAATTCACTTCAAGATTTTGGAAATCCTTGATGGATAGTCTTGAGACTAAATTGTTTCTTAGCACAGCCTATCACCCCCAAACTGATGGACATAAAGAAACATTAAACCAAATATTATAAGACATGTTAAGGATGCATGTAATGCATCAGCCTAAGAAGTGGGAAGACTACCTATCAGTGGTAGAATTTTCCTACAACAACGGTTATCAAGAGTCACTAAAGATGAGCCCTTTTGAATACCTCTATGCTAGACAGTGCAAGATTCCAATCAGCTGGACTAATCCAGTGGATAGAATTGCAATCGGATCAGACATGCTGAAAGAAATGGAGAAACAAGTGATTCAAATAAAACAAAATCTGAAAATTGCTCAGGATAGACAGAAGAGCTACGCCGACTGAAAGAGAACCCCCAGAGAGTTCAATATAGGAGACCATGTCTATCTCAGAGTTAGACCCAGGAAGATTTCCCTCAAAATGGAATCTTGTGCCAAGATGGAACCTCGGTATTGTGGACCCTTTGAAGTCTTATATAGAGTGGGACCTGTAGCATATAGTCTAGCACTCCCTCCCATAGTAAAGGCACATAATGTTTTCCATGTTTCATTATTAAAGAAATATGTACATGATTCTAATCATATAATTGATTGGTCTGTGATCCAAGTGGAGCTGGAGGGAGATTTCCTGCCAAAACCTCAATGCATACTAGACATGAAGAAAACCTCACTCAAGACCAGAACCATTGCACAAGTCAAGGCATAGTGGAGACACTTTGGCCCAGATGAGGCTACGTGGGAAATGGAGGATTCCATGAGACATGCATATCCGATTTTGTTTACTCCTGTATATACATAGCATGTTGACAGATAGAACATCGAGGATGATGTTCCTTTTAGGAGGAGGGAATTGTAACACCATGTTTCCCCCAGTTTGTAAATATAACTATATTGGCCAAGGAACTATGGAAAACTCAAAGGTGCAAATGTTTGATTTGATGGACCTTTGTATGAAAGGTTGATGAATGCAAACTCTGCTATTTTAATAAAAAATGGATACGTGTTGCATGATATCCTGGAAAGGGGATGTGCTAAGAGATACCATGAATGTTATGAAAGAGATGTTGAAGGGGACCAGGAATGGTTGCGTTAACCTCCACCAAACCAATACTTTGTTGAATTTAATTGCTTATGATAAGAACAACCCTTCGACCCAAGAATTAATTACAGTCAGGATGGTAGGTGGGAAGACCTCCTCAAGAGTTAATGAGGGGATGGGGCGGACCTCCCACCTGTAAGGCTTCCAGACCTAAACATGGACTGGGAATTTGGGCCACACCCAATATTGCTGGAAAAAGGAAAGAAAGGAAAGCATGGGGGTCAGAGAGGAGATATGCGAAGAGTGCAGAGACGAGAGCGAAAGATCTGGGATTCGAGGAAGAACTGTGAAAAGAGTGTGTATTGGTCATAGGAAATGGATGAGAAGGTTATGATACAAGCTAATAAATTAGGTTGGTTCTCCTTGCTAGGTATCGTGTAAACCATTGTCGAGACCCTGCGGAGGAGGGGAGTAACCTTCGTCCCTACTGTTGTTGAGCCAGAAGAAAGGATTTTGTTAAAAATCATCGTGGTCTAGCTCGAGGGTGGCTAGTGATAAATCTGTTAGGAATGACTGAGCCTATGGTTGGGTGGAAATGGGCACCCTTTCTAAAATTTGCCTCATGTTATCTATTTCTGATAAGTGTTTTCATACTCTATGCGTTGAATTGGGAATTAATGGTTGCATGCATGTATTTACATATTTATAAATATTTTCTACATTGAAATGGTTAAGATATGTGTATACGTTGACTTCCTTAAGAACTTATGCCTCTTCTTTTACTGTATGCACCAGTTTAACTCCCAAAGGTGTTTTCCCTGGGGAGATACCTCACAACTCCGGAGTCGGAACAGGCCTCTTGGCACTAATACCATCTCGGTAACCTCACGAGTTTACCTTGTCGTGTCTCAGAAATTAAAGTTCTGAGAGTTAGGGAGGCATCTCCTTCAGACCAGTAGTCTAAGAGACCTTGAACTTGCGCCCACGACCTTAGTCAAAACCCGACTAAGAGTAGAGATCATATCTTGAGATTCATATAAAGGTCCATGTGACTTGGGTCTAGGAACACTGCGCTAAGCCCGAAAGGAGTTGGATCATAATGGTTTCGTAGTTTCGGGAGTTTGACGCCTAGAATGTTAGACTTCACGTTAGTCAAAGTTACCTGAAGTCACTAAGTAATAATAGCCATAGATGAATCAGGTACCTGACAGAGGAGATGGATGTGAACCATTCATCGAGAGGAAAACCCATCACAGTTGTCAGATTGACTCAAAGATCCACTGAAATTGATGAATCAAACATCAGTTGCTTGATTAGATTGATGGTTGGGAATCATTGCGAAGTGTGAAGGTGAAATTAGCAGACGTGCTAGTTCTCGACCTGCAATTCATCAGTGTTGTTGATCTCATTGGGGATGGAAGATCAACGACCTCGATTAGACATAGTCGGGCGAGCACTTCCCAGATTTCAGAGATTGGGCCCCACAAACGCTATGAACTGTCGATTTGTGAATGGAGATCGAAGGTGGGGAATCATTGCAGAGAACGAAGGTGAAACTAGTGGATGTGCTAGTTCGCGCCCCACAATTCACCAATGTCATTGATCTTGTCTGGGTGGGGAATTAATGACCACGATTAGACCGGGTTGGGAGAGTACTTTTCAGATTGCGGAGATTGAGCTCTCTGATCAAGAGTGAGCACATTGGGGCCCTGCAATCACTGTGAATCGTCGATCGACGGATAAATCGGTATTGGTTGGATCATGGCCGTCAGATCTAGAAAATTTGTTAGGTGGCTAGTCGTGAGTTCCTTTGGAAATCGATGAAGTAACGGAGTTCATGTATGTCGTTGATCTGAGAGAGAGGATACGTGGAAGAAATCTATGGATTTTGGGTGAAAGTTCTCTGGAAGAAAGAAAGTGTGGAGAGGTTGAAAATCCCAAAGCCCGAAGAACCAAAGAGATTTGCAGCCATCAAACTATGGAAGCCATGCTTCGACATATCGTCGACTTTGGGTGAAATCACTCTGGGAGAAAGCGAGTGCGGAGAGGTTGAAACTCCTGAAGATCGAAGAGCCGAAGTGATATGCAATCCTTGATCTATGGAAGACACGCGTCGACAGGTCATTGACTTCGGGTGACAACACTCCAGGAGAAAGTGAGTGTGTAGAGGTTGAAACTCCTGAAGCCTGAAGAGCCGAAGTGATTTGAATTCATCGATCTGTGGAAGACACGCATCGACAGATCATCGACTTCGGGTGAAATAAATCTGGGAGAAAGTGAGCATGGATAGGTTGAGACTCCTGAAGCACGAAGAGCCAAAGTGATTTGCAGCTATCGATCTGTGGGAGACACGCGTCGATAGATCATCGACATCGGGAGAAAGTACTCCGGGTGAAAGCAAGTTTGGAGAGGTTGAGACTCCCGAGTCTCGAAGAGCCGAAGTGATTTGCAACTGTCAATCTGTGGAAGACACACGTCGACAGATCATTGATTTCGGGTGAAAGCACTCTGGGAGAAAGCGAGTGTGGAGAGGTTGAGACTCCCGAAGCCCAAAGATATGAATTGATTCACGATCGTCGATCACGAAGAGACGTGTGGCGCTTGATCTTTAACCCCAGGTACAGAGTAATTTAGAGGAAAAAGGTGTGGGAATGTTTGAAACTCTCGAGCATTAAAGTCCTAAAGTGAGTCAAGGTTGTCAAAACTATCGAGGGCACACAATGTTGGATCATGAACTTCATAGTTTTGCCACTTTGGAGGATTCGCGTGGTGGTTGTCTTGGTGCATGTTGTCTCGGCATCTGGTCATAGGCCGTGGTCATATGTAAGTATAGAGGGATGGGAGAACTTGAAGTACTTAGGAGAGGGTATCTTCCAGCTCTGAGTTTAGTTCGAAGCATGGAGACTGTGGATGGAAATCTCTGGAAGAGAAGAATGGGAAATCAATACCCCAAATGAGGGTATTGATTTTCTTAAGAAGAAAAAAAAAATTACGCCCCGCCATGGGTGTGTTACAAAGAGGCATAGTACATATGAAGTGTCCTTGGTGTTTCCAAGCATCCAAGTGATAAATGTCACGGTGTCGCATGCCCTCAATAGGTTCATGATCACAATATTAGGGCAGGCATGTTGTGGGGACATGACAGATGGTATCAAAGCTTGTTTGTCATAGATTTTGAAGAAGGGTTGGTGAGATCTTCACCACTATCTCGATAGTAGATTGTTATAGAGATTGTTTGTTGCATATTTTGAAGAAGGTTTGGTGAGTTATTAACCACTATCTCGAAGACATATGGTATAAGATATTGAAGCATGCTCTACTACTATGGTGGTGGCAGTGGTGTAGAGCATAATAAGAAAATAATTTCTTGTGGAGACAGTTCAATTGGAACATTCATAGACTTGATGAACAGTTCAGTGGAACAAAATAGTTAATCACAGAGGATTTGCATCATACTTGAGAAAGAGGCTCCAGACGACAATGCAATGGAAATTTGATCTAGATGCACATATTGTATAGACCAAGAGAAGATTTTGTGGTGAAAAAAAGCACTTGGACAATGTGGGTGATTGCAGAACCCATCGCGAAGTTCATCGCAGAGATAGTCTGGGTGTAGACTTGGTTGGTTTGATTTGTGATGGAAGTAAGTGCTAGAACTGTGTTCACACCTTGAGAATACCAAGCACAGAGTTCATGGACTGAACCGAGAACTTGGGAAAGGAGGATGGATGAAAGACTTGTCGCAAATATAACTGTATAAGTGATCGTAGAGGGTGATCGTAGAAGTGATCGCGAAGGGGAGAAGTTTTGGGTTGTAGAAAGTGGAACCACTTGGGTGAGTTGGACAACTTGAGGATACCTAGAGAATATTTGTAGCAAGGTAGTTGGTTGGAAACATTTTCATCATGACAAATTCATGTCATGCATTATCGATAACAACAGTTGAGTCGGGATAGGTTGTTGGATGACTGGTTCAACCATAACCTTTGGATGAGTGGTTCAACCATAACCTTTGGATGAGGTAGCTCTTCATAGAGTTATGATAGCCAGTTAGAAGAATTATGGCTTAGAAATCGAGTTGTGTGTGCATGGTTCCTTGAAGAGGAATAAATCAAGGTGCAGATATGGAAGGACATTAGAGATGAGTTTTATCGGTTGCATGGAAATTTTGGGACTTACATGTATTTCAAAAGTGGACAGATGGACTCATCCTTGTATTCTAGTGAAGGTTTTATCCAGTTTTTTGGAGTTGTGGAAAGTGATTGAGGAAATTTCATGTGGAGAGTTAGTGGCTTGGGAAAGTGAAGGTCCATGACACCATCCTTGAACCATGGGTGTAGCCAAGAATGTCATTGGAAAGATACGGTTGGTTTTGATTTCTTGCATTTCCTAAGTGTTGAGGTGAGTTATTTGAAGGCAAGTTAGATGACTTGGGGGTTCAAGTGTAATTTTTTTCCGTGTTGAAAACCGATTGACTTAAGGGTGGCTTAAGTGGTGTCGATTAGAAGAAGTGTAGTAGTTGGGACACCTTGATTGAAAAATTGTGTGAATATCTTGGCACGACCTACCTCGACGAGTCCTATGGTGGACTTAGGTAGATTTTTATGTAGCCATGGAGGTGGTTTGAGGAATCTACCAAACACTTTGATGAGGCACATTGGACAAGTCATTGTGGTGAATTAGGAAATGAGGGTTGGATTTACTGAGTTTGAAAGGATGGATGAGGTACCCTAATGTGTTGGTGCCTTAGCCAAATTTATTGGGTCATGCGATGACTTGAAAATCACGATGATAGTGTTAGATTTTGGATTCTTGCAGGAGGTGCAAGGTAGTTTCATTCTAGGAGATTGATGGAGTCAAAAAAAAAATTTACCAATAATTATTAGCAGTCAACCTGAATGGGAAAAATTTAGACCAAGTGAATTGGGTGGTGTTCTCTCGCCTTTGGTACAAGACATTGGATGAGGTAGAGTGTACCTTGGTGACTTGAGAATGATTCTACTATGACTCAGAGATTAGGGAGGGTATTTGGTTAAGGAAGGAAAAAGTATTAGTTCAAATGTTTCAAGGCATGGATGTTGTTTGCAGTTACTCATCCTACCTGGACTATTTGGACGGTTCGTGGGGATGTTTGAGGAGTGTGAGAATGTTGTCCAAACTCATCGTAGATGTTGATTTGCGGAGAGGTGAATTGATGGAAGAAGATGAGTTAAGGACTTGCCTTAGTTTTGAGGATTGCGCGGACAAGAATATTGTAGCATGAAGAGATTACTTGGACATGGGTTTTTCTCTTGTCTTGGACAACATGGTTGAGGGTGAAGTCTATCCATTTCAATGCATAGAGAGGTAGACACAAAAACATGGATCGGTAATGAAGTAGTGAGGCAAAGGAAGTTTGGACATGCATTTCCTACTACAGATGGGATGTTTCAAATTTGAAGACGCAGATGAATATAGGGAGAAATTTGTTCAAGGCATACAGACTTGTGGACTTGATCGTAGTTCGATTCACAAGGGTAGATTTAGTTGGACATGAAGATGAATGGTGGTTTACCTTGATTGTTCACAAAATTAGATGTGATGTGGACTACATGCAACATATTGGATAACTATACCATGAGGTGGGCAGTGGAGTCAATTTGTCATGGAAGAATTTTTTCTGGGGAGACTTCATAGTGCAGTTGTTGACCCTTGACCAAGTTTTGGAGAACGTTGGTCATGTTTGACCATTTTTGGGACTTCGATAGGTTGTTTGAAGGCGGAGCGCAAGACGAAGCGGAGATTGCGGGATCTCACCCCCTTTTTAGGGCAGTTTTGGGATTAGGGTTTATGTGACGGGTATGGGATGTCGGCCCATGGGTTTAACCATGTTTAGGCCCATTTTGTAATGTATAAATAGAAAGATAGGTGATTTAATAAGGGGTAGACCTGATAGAATTGGCTTAGTATGGAGCTAGAGGCTTTGTGCATACTATGTGTTAAGACTTGCAGAGCTAAATGCAAGTTATTGTAAGGGGCTTATGTGCAGACTGTGTAAGAAGGATTTGTGTTGTGACCTAACTCGAGGAAGGAGGATATGGCGAGGTGCACCCATATTTCATGTCCTATGCGGAGTAGGGTGTTTGGGCTCTGTGCATGTAAAAATATTGACAAAAGATAATAAAGAAGACAAGAGTTGGTGGACATAGCCCCACGTTGGGGTGAACAACGTATATCATGTGTTATGGTTGCTTTGTGCATTATGGTTGTTATATTGTTCATATGATTTAAGCTTAGTGAAGTAATGAATGTTTAGATGAATCTAGTATGATAGATTAAGTGCTTAGTGATGTGAATGAATGCTAGATCTGATCTCTTTCCATATGATAAGTCCTTATATGTATTAGATCTGGTTGAATACTACATTGTTCTATAATTAGGGTTTGGATCTGCGATGTGAATAAGGGTTAAATACTGATTGTTAAGTGCTAAGTGCTTTGTTAGAGTGGTGTAATCACATATCTGTGTCCCAGCTAGGCTGCAGAAATTCAATTCCTGCAACCACCCCTGCCTCTACCTCGGGTGAGACTTCATCTGCTTCGCAGGTGTTGCCAAAAGGGTCGATAGTTAGGGTTTTGTTGGTGCATTGTTGAAGCATTGAACCCTGGGTCTGCCCCTGTGCCAACAAATGGTTCCGTTGTCAAGACGTGAAACTGTGATTGCTAGGAACTGAAGAAAAGAGAAAGCTCTGTGCGTAGATCTATTTCTTTAGTGTGCATTATTCTACTTAACTTGTGAAGCTCTGTGCTAAGAAGAGAAGTTCGATCTGAAGAAAATAGGTAAGACCTTGAAGCTTTGTGCTCCGAGAAAGGTAAGATAAGTGAAAATTTTTATTTCGAAAGAATGGATCTAGGTATGTTTAATAGATTTGATCCTAATCTGAAAACTAGGGTACAACTAGAAGAAAGAAGATTTGATATGAATAGATCTGATAGAAATAATGAAAGATATGTTATTCCTATGCATAGAAATAATGTTTGGACTAACAAATGGATGCAGGATCCTAGAAATAATTTTTTGCGGGTTAGTTATTGTGATCCCAGTGCACAGTACAGGAAAGGCTGGGGATCGTTCAAGAGAAAGAGAAGATTAACTCTTTTCTATAGTTGCAGAATACCGGGACATCTTGCTAAGTAATTCCCTAGTAGAGGTCCTATTTGCCTTTATTGTAAGGCTATTGAACATGAAGTTTTGGATTTCCCCGGAATGATTGCAAAAGTTGAAAAGATGAATATGAGACAAGAAAACTATGAGAAAACACAAGAAACTAAGGATATGATAGAACCCCAGAAAGGATCAGAGACTATATTACTATAGATGAAAGAAACCCTGAATGATCACAGAGATATCAACTTATCAAAGATCTTAAAAGAGAAAGAGTACATAGAAAATGGAATAAGAGACTTCGACATAGACCGTGTCCTGCATGAGGAAACACATGTGAATATCATGACAGAAAGAACTTGGGAAATTCTGGGAAAGCCTACTATGGTTCCTTCATTAGGAGGAATAGGATTATTCAGAGGAAAGTTGATAATCCTATGTGGAAGACTTACCCATACATCTATGAGTGTTCATGGCACTTCGACAGAAGAAGAATTTGAGATCGTTAAGTTTGTTGAGAACATCACTCCATTTGCTATCTTGCCAGGAAAAACTTGGATTGAGAAAGATCAGATACGAAGGAAACAAGAAGAGGAGGATCTAGAATAGAAAAAGCAAGAACTAAGATATTTCATGACTAGGATAATAGCGTACTTACTGGAAGAACAATATAACCCATCAAAGCTACTAAGGACCAAAGATCTAGATGTCGAAGTTGAAAGGACACGGGAAGACTAGAGACACCTGTCTATATAAGAGAGTAGAGCACCTACCCCAAAAAGAGAAGAAGTATTACCCTTGAACCCTATGAAAGACCCCCCATAATGAGAATTTATCATGCCAAGAGGAGATACGGACGATAATGGAAAGAGGAAACCAGTGATTTAGATCACAGGAAAGAAGGCCAGAAAGCTTAGTAAGAAGAGAGCAAAGTTAGAAAAATTGCAAGAAGTTCCAAGGAAGACTTCGCAGAAGGAAGGTTTCTAGAACCTGAACTCCACTGGAATATTAGTACAATGAAGATTGGCACTTTCCCACGGAAAAGAAATATGACCGTTGGATGCGTCCCAACCGTTAGAATGACGCTCCAGAACGACTAGAAACACAGTTATTTTTGGAACGTTCGCCCTTGGACCTTTGGGACCGTGCCATAATGGATGGAACTGCATTGATTGAGGTGTTCCTACCCATTGGAAGAGTTTGTTATGATAATATCTATTTATCCCGCAAGTGTTGCAACCAGAACACTTTTTCCAATTGTGATTACCCGATCCCATAGAGAACTAGTCGATCTCACGCAGTGATTATTGCGACCTCACCATCCATTTTATTACATTGAGTGTTTGTTCACTGACCTAAGATATCAGATCTCAAGTGTGCATGTTGAACAGAATTAGAGAAGCAGAAAAATCCATCGAAGATATCCTAATAGACCTCATGGTCGAGACGGTGATGTCCGCAAGTATTCAAGCCTCATCGATGAGAGGAGTGCAAGCATCCTCGTCGACTGCTCGTGGATCTGGACCATCCCAAGCTACGACCGAGAAATGAATGAAGAATCATGATGACTTGGTGAATGAGAAGCTAACCCCATCCATCCTTCCCTACTACATACCACCCCTATCCGGTGTGGTGAGTCGTGACAGTGTCCCGAGGGACTTTGACTACATAGTCATCACTGCATACCTCCCGAAGGGAATACGTGCAATCAGACCGCAGTTGGAGAGGATTCCAACCTTGAAGATCAGTGAATATAACCTAGGAGACCACAAGAGCTATGGCATGCTCACACCTCACAAATATTTGACCAAGACCAAGGGGAAGAAGTCAAATATCATCCCCCAGCCATGGACTATGGACATTGCGAGGTCCACTATCTTGAACATGATGAAGATACCACACTTCAAAAGACATCAGAAGGTTAACATGTGCATTAAGATCCTGTTGTCATGCTTCCACGGTGGTTATCTGTAGTTGAAAAAATGTATCACTATCGACCCGATGTTGATCCATAGGATCACCGGATTAAGCATCCGGGGACCAGACCCACAAGAATTTTATCCAGGGAAGGTTGCAGATCACGCTTTGGTGTAGAAGATTAAAGACACCTATGGTGATGTTGAGAAGGGGAAGAGAGGCTACAAGGTAGCCTCCATACAGAATGGAGTAGTGCACCTAGCCTCCCAGTTGATTGATGGTAAGCTAGTAAGAAATAACAGACCCACGTAGGTCACAGGGTTCATTGTTGACCTCGCAGGAAAATGTGTGGAAGGATTACAAATGAACTGGGTGAGTTACCTCGTCAACCAGTTAGAACAGGACTATCGTGAAGCTTAGGATCAGGTCTATGAGTTCCATTTTAGCTGGTTGTTGATCCTCATCATGTTCATTGCTTGGGATATGCCGGAAAGAGCGACCTTCCCTGACATTGAGCCGTTCGAGCCACTAGATGCGAAGTTCACCATGCTCTGGTATTCGAGTGATATAGGGAAACAATGGCAATCGAATGCGGTGTTCCATACCTACTACCTATAGTTAAAGAGGGATATTGAGTCTTTCCCTCGTATGATGCCGAACACCTTGGACAGGTTTAGACCATTTGCAAAGTTCCACGCAAATAGGCATTTTATATATATTACTGCGCACCGAGACGAACATAAAGAAGATCTTCAGTCCTATTCCAAGCTCACCTAGGAGGAAATGGAAGAAATCACCAAGGAGTGGCCTGAAGAACTCCTAGTGCTAGTTAACCACGCAAAACTGTCTGACCCCGACCTCATTAGAAGTCTGGTGGTTACTCGCGAAGAATATGATGCACCCAGTAGTAGCAGGAAGAAAAAGAAGGAAGATGTACATGAAATACACATCACATCAGAAGAGATTGCATCAGATTCACCTAACGAAGGAGGAGACAACAAAGTGGACAAAGAAGAGAAAGAAGGGGAAGAAGACAAGAAAAAGCAGGGAAAGTAACACCGCCATAGAATCCCCCTAAAGACAGAGAGACATCTAGGAAAAGAAAGGTTTCCCCATTAAAACCTACATCGCAGAATAATTCCAAAGCTAGTAAGTCTAAGCTACAAATTGTACTCATGGTTGATGACTTCAACTTCATTATCGCAGCTGTATCAAATGCCTCAGAAGATATTTTGCAGAAAAATGAGTCAAAACAAGAAACCATGTATGAAAGAATTGAATCAGAACTGAGAGGGGTACAAAAAGACCTTCACTCCATTCGCACAGTGTCCACTGTGCCCCCACCATCAGAAGATCAGAGCTGGGAGATGAGCCTTCCCAACTCCAAAGAATATCTGATGCGACCGAAGCTCGCCTTCATCAAGTGCAGGAAGCAAAAGAACAGGCCACAGTGGCCCTAAAGCAAACACAAGAGGAAGTCGTAGAGAAACTCCAATTTGTGCAACAAGAAAAGGACGACCTCCAAAACAAGTTCGAAGAGGATAAAGCGCAAATCCGGAAAGAGAAAGAACAACTTCTCATGGAGCAGGTTGGAGTTAAAGAAGCAGTCAACAAAGCACTTCGCTCTGTGACAGGCTTAGAACAGATAGAAGAAGACCCAGTGGAGAGTCAAGTAGTGAAGCTTGTTGCAGCCATCCAACAACTTCAATAGAGAGTAGCAGAATTGGAGTTACAAACACTACCAAGCACTCTACAGGAAGTGCGAGACTAGCAAGAAGAAACCGCCCAAAGTGCATTCCATAGAATCAAGGCATTAGCCTTGGAATGTAAACAACTTAGCAGTCGAAGTGTGCAGAATTATGAGTGCCTTACCGAGGACCCTGAACTAAATACACTGGAATCGCAGGAAGAAAAGAAGAAATAAAAAATAGTACAAGTGCAGTTGAAGCCCTTGTCAGCAGTTGAGCAAATGAAAAGATCCCAAGAAGAGTGTACGACTCAACAATAGGTCCATTCCATACAGAGAAAATTCAGGGAAGTGACTCAGAATCTCCAACCAGTCCAGAATGCATATTGCCTACTTTTTTAGGAGATTGAAGGATGAGGAGCACAACTATAATAAGAAGTCACTGCAGTCAAACAATGCTTGGAAGGACCTGTGACCAAGGCAGTTATTCAAGAGTTCGTCGAGTAGGAGGCCTTGGCGAAGAAGCAAGTCGAAGCAACTCGAGCCAAGCTCGAGGCGTTTGAGGTACAGTTACCCAGAGCAGAGTGAATCAGGATGCGTCAAAGGTGAGTGTTGGGGGCCTGTTGTCCCTTGACCAAGTTTTGGAGAACCTTGGTCATGTTTGACCATTTTTGGGACTTCGACAGGTTGGTCGAAGGTGGAGCACAAGGCAAAGTGGAGATCGCGGGATCTCGTCCCCTTTTTAGGTCATTTTTTGGATTAGGGTTTATGTAATGGGTATGGGATGTCAGCCCATAGGTTCAAACATGTTTAGGCCCATTTTTTAATGTATAAATAGATATCTAGGTGATGTAAGAAGGGGTAGACCTGATAGAATCGACTTAGTGCGGAGCTAGAGGCTTTGTGCATACTATGTGTTAAGACTTGCAGAGCTAAGTGCAAGCTATTGTAAGAGGCTTGTGTGTAGACTGTGTAAGAAGGATTTGTGTTGTGACCTAACTCGGGGAAGGAGGATATGGCGAGGTGCGTGAAGATATCCTATCCTATTCAAAGTAGGGTGTTTGGGCTCTGTGCATGTAAGAATATTGACAGAAGATAATAAAGAAGAGAAGAGTTGGTGGATGTATCCCCACGCTGGGGTGAACCACGTATATCATGTGTTATGGTTTCTTTGTGCATTATGGTTGTTATATTTTTCATACAATTTAAGATTATTGCAGTAATGAATGTTTAGATGAATCTGGTATGATAGATTAAGTGCTTAGTGATGTGAATGAATGTTAGATCTGATCTCTTTCCATATGCTAAGTGATTAGATGTATTATATTTGGTTGAATACTACGTTGTTCTGTAATTAGGGTTTGGATATGCAATGTGAATAAGGGTTAAATACTGATGAATGCTAACTACTAAGTTCTTTGTTATAGTGGTGTAATCACATATCTGTGTCCCAGCTAGGTTGCAGACATTTGAGTCCTGCAACCACCCCTACCTCGACCTCAGGTGAGACTTTGTCTTCTTCGCAGGTGTTTTCGAAAGGGCCAATAGTTATGGTTTTGTTGGTGCATTGTTTAAGCGTTGAACCCTAGGTTTTCCCCTGTGCCAACAACAACAACATGTGAGGGGCAACCTTTCCTTAGTCTGAGGTTGTTTTTTAGATGGATTGAATTGTGAAGGGAAGTGACCATTCTTTGTAGATGTTGTGTGTTCTCAAGGAACGGATGTGATAATTCAACACTTGGAAATTTATTGACTAAGAGCATGACTAAGAGGTCGAAGTATGGACACACTAGTAGGTTCGAAGTGAAACACTTAGACATTGTGGAGGATCTCCTTGACGAAGACCAGACTATGGTAGCATTAGTAAGGAAAGGGTGGACACTTTCCTTAGTATTTGAGGTTGGATGGAGTGACATAGATGTGAATAGAAAATACTAAGTTTGGGAATAAGGAAGTACATTCTCATGAGTAGGGAGTGACAATTGGACTAGCTACCCAATCATTCCAAGGAATGGGGGAATTCAGTGTGCAGAGACATGACAGAGTTGGTTGAAGTATGGATACAAAACAAAATTCATAAGAGTTCAACACTTAGACATTTTCATGTTATGATTGAGGTTGTATTGGTGGAGGTAAAAACAACAACAATATAGAGTGTGATCGTCGCAGTAGGATAGTGGAAACTTGGGCATTATGGACATAGTTGGGGAAGGGAAATTATTCTGATGTAGCATACAAATTGGTCACACACAACTTTGGGAAGAGGGTAGTGTGGATGGTTGTATAGCTTGTGAATGATTACAATGCGAGTCAAAAACTTGAGTTTTCCACTTTGCAATGAAACTTGAGGTTTCCACTTTGGAAGAATTTGGGGTTTCCAGTTGGAAAACAACTGGGGATTCCTACACAATTAGTTGCGACGGGGAAAAGAGTTCGGGAAGGGACTTGGGGATCATATATTTTTTGGATGTTTTGGGGGATGGAAATGACTTGAGGTGGAGGAGGATGTAAGGTATTCAGCTAGAATGGCATGTAGGTCCTTTCCCAATTCCTCAAGAAGACTAAACTTGGGGTGGCCCTAACACCCAAGAGTCACATTAGTAGGGAAAGTGGGCATCATGGGAATGTGAACGCACCAATGGGATTTCCCAAGCGTGAGGAGAATAATGGGGTAGAAGAAACCAAGAGAAAGGGTGAAACACATAGTGTGGGGCATGCCATCATGAGGAGGGAACCAAGGTTGGTGCACACCAGCATGAGGAGGGAACCAAGGTTGGGGCACGCCAGTCCCAAGGGATGCATCAGTTAATGGGTGCACAAGTTCATTTGAGCACACTAGTCCGCAAAGGGGCATATCGCTTAGTTTGGGAATGATTGTTCATGAAGGGGATTGACACATTGAAACGATGTGAAAATTCATGATGGTGACCTTTGGAGTCCATATAAGAGAATAGGGGCATACAAACAAGGAAGGCATATTTTCACAACAAGGAGAAAAAGATCAACTCTATGATTTTGAGGCAGACTTGGACGAAGAGAAGTGAGCTCCCTCAAGGATCCAAGTCACTCCACTTTGGAGAACTTGTGTTTCCTTGAGGTGATTTTGTGGACATAGTTGGAGAGACCTTCTTTTGGGTTGAGTTTTGGGAAGTCTTATCGTAGGTATGGGTGAGGAAACTATGAGACAGAACCGCAAGTTTGTGTGAAGTCTTCAGAAAGAGAAGAGATGATGATTCTAGGGTGGGAAAACATCTGGGGTGTACCGTAGGAGTTGCAAAATTTGTTACGACAATGTTGAGCACTCAACACACCCTCAAAGTTTCATGAAATTTTGGGTACCACTTCTAATTTTTCCGTAGCTTTCTTGTATTTATCAGCTTTTAAAATGTTGTGTTGTTCGAATTTTTTTGGTTTTTTCTTAAGTCTCATTTCCTTTGATCATTTGAACAAGTAGTGCAAGGCTACACTAAATCCAAAGTTTCCACAACCACCTTTGAAAGATAATTAGTCGAATAACATAAGCCTAAACACGTAAATCTTTAAGATAATGACCATCCTGTGTTTTGGGCCAATGGAGGCATCGGATTAGAGGAAGGTGGGATGTTTTAATAATATTTTCATAGGTCAACATAACTAATCGATGGATAATGAGTTCATCGGTGGTCGGGTTGTTCACTATTCCAAGATGCACACAACCTTTCCCCCGTTTCCCTCGATGCGATTGTTGGGTGAAGGTCAGAGCCCTGAGCAAATTTATCCAATCAAGAATAAAAGAGAATATTAAGGTTTCAATTAATATACATTGTTCGATCAAATCCATCATTCAATCTTAATCATCCATGATTAAAGAAGGAAGGAAAATTTTGCGAATTTTGAGGTGCTACATAAGATGCCATGTTTCGATCGTACCATTGCCACATCATCATCCATACACTTCACTTTTAGACTGAAGGACTCATTTTTTCCATGTCATATTCTGAGTGGCATTGCCACATAACTATCGTACGAGGATACAATAGTGTCATGTAATACCTCGATTATCGCACCCATCGGTCATCGGGGGTTTTCACAATGTTTGTTTGTCCTGTGGAAGGGTTGTTATGAAAATTGACCAACACTAATGAATGGATCAACCAAATTATCCATCTAGAATACTCACCCTCCACACTCAATGATTGATAGCATTTTTTAACCTCCTCACACTCTCACACAATGAGCGATGGTTGTTTTCTTCCAACATTTATGATCGTCTGATTAGACGAATAAATTACATCATATCCATCAATCTTATGATCTGGTGGTTTCTTCTCCCCTCACGCCCATATGAACTGCTGGTACATCACCTCACTCACTAACCAATAAAATATTGTCATGTATTGATCCATTTCCACATTGGTTTTCCATGTCACTCACACATTCACTTGATGATTGACAGACTCATGTTTGCATAATGTTTATCGTTTGATTGAAAAGGACAATATAATTCAGGCTGGTGGATTTTTGATCTTGTACTTTTTTCACCTTGAACCTAAAGTGGGTCCCTTGATGCATTTGCAAACGACTCATTGAACCAGTTATCGACACATTCCCTCCCAATGCAATGCTAGTTCTCCACATCACCCTCAAACTTGCATATCTGATATCACCTTCATACATATATGAGTACATATAGTTGGATCAAATCTACATTTGAATTATGCATTAAATCATTATAGAACCCAAACCCAACCAAACAATTGTGCACCAATTTAACGACACCATAAAAAATTCAATAGTCATGTGTGTGAATCAATTCATCCATCAAAGTCCAGCAAAGGTAATACCACCGCATTTAAATGCCATTACTATCCAAATATTTCTCTCATCACTTCAATATTTGGTTATAAACATGCATTCTCTCCCAAACTCACTACATTATTTGTTTCAGTCAAAGTGTGTTATTGATTGAGTGCATTCACTTGTTCGTCTTGTCTACTAACAAATTGAACCCGCTTCATCATATAACTCTGGTGGCGAAGGCTCCAATCAACCAGTAATCACACAGTGAAAGAGTGTTTTTAGGTAAACTGTGTTCTTGTAGGCATCGACATTGCTTAGTATCGGTATGATATGTTGTGTAGTATTTGCTTTCAAGTGTTTTATATGGATTTTTACTACGCATGAATCTTTTCCTTCAGACGTGATTCCTACCAGAAAATATCTCATGTAGAAGAAACCCAAGAGGCCGAGGACACGGTCTGGTGATGTTGGGGCTAGTTCCAATTATCTACCTGCGCGAATAGAAGATTCTTTGACAACCAAGAATACATAACCCATTATCATGTTTCCCCAGAAAAATATATCAAACATAGTACCGCTATTTTTGGACACTGAGCCTTGCACGGGGAGTAGAACTTCCACACAGGTGCAAATCCCTTCTTCGAATTATATTTTCTTGAAATTTAACAATGGGGATTACCTCGAATCTACTCCACATAGTGACCTAGAGCTTAGGGAAGTAGATGATGCAGTTTTCTCTAGAATAAAGAGGTTCATGCTACATTTTTTCGTGGCTAGGGTACCTTTCATGCCTTGTATAGAATTGATGGAATGGTTCATTACTCACACCGAAGACTAGTATTGTAAAATTTTGAATGACCAGGGAGAATTTATAGGTTCCTTACTTCCTCAATATATGGCCATGTGCAACAAACTTCTATACCCTGATGAGTCCCTTACTAAGGATTTCATGGTTTCATTATATAAACAATATGACACCAATAAAATATTGAACAATTGGTGGAAAGAAGTAAAAACAATTGTGAAGATATCTAGCAGTAGGTATGCCATCTCTAGGATGAGGTAGCCATACATGTATGTTATAATCCTCTTGTGTAGATTTTATGGTAAAAGGGACTACTCCCAGTTCTCATAATCCTAGTTATCTTTGTCTTATTATGTGGAAATGTGAGGTAGGAAGTTCAATTGGGGAGATGCCATCTCTAAGCAGCTCAGTTTGAAAATTGCTCAGGCACAATCCCCAAAACCTAGAGTCCCTCATGTGTTCCACATGGTCTCATTTCTCTTGGATGTGTTGTGTGTGTAGAACACATATCCATGTGTACTTCATCATGCTCTAGGAAAACAGGTACAAAATGTTTTATCCCCAAATTTGTGATTTTTTCGTTCCTAGGATCTGCTTTCTTATATTTGGACAGTAGTTTCCTAGACTATCCAAGCAAGAAAAGTAGATTTTAAGTTTCATAGGGAACTAGTACTTAGAGGAAAAAAACACCTATTTAAGAATTTATGGAACCATTATCCCACAACATCTCCTACATGTGTATGTACCTATAAATAGATTGGTTATCAAACTATCATGCAAGGATTCAATGCCACCCTTGTAAAGGATTAAAAGATTATGTTTATCCTCTATAAATTTAAGATAGGTTATTATGTGGTCAAAGACGTCAATCATGCCAAAAAAGAAGGCGAGGTACACATAGAATACAAACGCATGACAGGGAGGTATAGAGAAAACATGACCCAAAAGGATTAGTCCCAAAGCATATAGAGCAAGTGGTCTTGACTTTTCCATATGCTCATGAAATGTGGGAAGAATAATTTTTCATTGAAAATTTCCAAGACTAGAAATAAGTGGAGAAGAGAAGGACCAACAAAAATGTAACCATGTTTTCCTCTCTACCTATAGAGGATAAAATCAAAATGGTGAAACTTGGATTCTCTTATAGAAAAAAATTAGTAAAGGGAAACATCACAACAAAGAAGTAACAACAATCCCTACAAGCATAAAAATAAATAATCATAAAAGAGAAATATGAAGAGAGAAGACTCAGAGAGGAATACAGAAAGAAAGAAGAGGAAGAGGAAACACGCGAATAAATTGCTTAATAGAGAAGGAAAGTTGAAAAGAAGCAAAGGGATCTTGGATTCATTGAAAAAATAAATATAGATCAAGAAGAACATGCTCGAAAATAAGAGGAGGAATTAAAGTTTAAACATGAGTAGGAAAGGGTTTATGATCTAAAGATAATATAGGAAGAGGTAGAGAGACAACATTATAAGGAGGAATTAGAATGATTGGAAAAGGAAAAGGTAGAACAAGAGAAAAATATTGGAGAGGAACAAAAAAAAATCAGTCACTACTATGAAGCCTTCCGAAGTCATTGACCTGACAGGGGATGAAGAGAAAGGGGGAGAATTTGTTGTCCCCATTGTTGAAAAAATTTCAATACGGAGGAAACTCCAAAAATCCCATCAAAGGAGAAAAAGGTAGGATCGAAGAAATATGGGAATGAATAGAAAGACACTTCTCACTCATGTATGAGTGACCCCTCTCACCAAAGAAAAGGTGATACATCATCAAACAACATTGAGTAAGATCAGGTCCCACTTGGTGGGAAGGATGAAGAAGTTTAATCACCATAAGGTAAAGGGAAAGGTATAGATCGCTAGGATGTTGAAATCAAACAGGATGGTAAGAAACAAGACAACCAGAATAATGGATTTTTGAAAAATGGTGATCTGTAAAATAATCAGAAAAATGAAGATGATGCAAGTGGATAAAGAACATGGAATGATGAGGAAAAAACCAGGACACTAGAAACAACCTTGAGAAGGTACAAAATAATGAAGAAACTGAGAAACCTAATGAGAGTTTACCAAATGGTTCATCAGTTCTAGGATAAAATATAGATAAGGAAACCCAGGAAAATGCCACCAATGAAGAGAAGTACAATCATACATAAAATGATGCAGGGGAGGCATAACCACCTAAGGAACTCACTCAGAACCATGTACCAGAGAACTTCTATACTCATGGGAGACTAAGCAATATATTTTCCTTGGGTGATCATCCCATCCCTCATCCAGTTGAGGATGTGGCCGACTTAGAGTCTTTTTCTTATGACAAAAAGTATTAATTTATAGTCAAAAGGACTCACAGAAAAAGGAAAGTCACACTAAACAGTGGTGTGTTGAGCACCACAGAGGAAGTCATCATAGACACAAAGACACCAAGAAATAAAAGATGAGCCATCTCTACTAATAAGGATTAGCCATCTCACATAATTCTTTCAAGAAATCAATAATGGAAGAAAGAGAAAGCTAGGGTGGAAATAGCCTCTCCTAAGTAACAAGTTCAGTATCACCAATAAGCTAGGGGGGTAACAAACTTTAAAAGACCTACTAGAAGTACATGATAAATGCCTTAAGGTATAAGAAGATGTAGTAATGAAGGTAGACGCTTTGCAGGAGGAGTCCTTGTTGTTTGGGCTCACATATAAGGATTTACTTCGGTGGGAAAAGAAAGGATCCAACAACTTGGATAAAATTGATTTCATTCGAGTAGTACAGAAGGACAAGGGGGAAGAGGACCACCATATTGAATTGTTATCAGATGAGAAGTTGGCACAAATGCACTCGACAACTAAGAACTAGGATAAAAGAGTGGATGAGCCCAAAGACATAGTCAAGGTAGAATGGGAATGTTGCAATAGGGTATGCAGGAAGTTGAACCAGTCAATGGCAGACCTCTGGTTGCAAAATTTTGGCTCCCTTGTTGAATTTTGGCAGATTTATGAGGTACCAGTTGACTTCCAATGATCAACAGATGGGTATAAAGATCAGATCAACCAAATTGTTGTTGTAGAGAAAGGGCATGTGCAAAAATACGTCGTCATCTCAGTCAAGATCGTAGATCAGATGGAGCAATTGAATAAAGAATGAAAAAATACACTCTTCATTTTTGCGACAATAAACACGAGCCAAGTATGCCAATGAACCATCATAAATTCCCTTTTGGTGAAAGTTGCATTATACTTTTCAGGGAGTGGGTTGAATATGTGGACGGGAATGCAAGTCCTAGGACATCCATATCACCCCAATCATCATGACTCAAACTGTGATTTATCTATTTTAAGACGTTGAGGTGGTTATCTCTTTTAGTTGTTAAATTTGTATAAATAAGTGGGTATGCCCGAGTTTATGGAAATTTTGGGGAGGAATCATTTTTTTCTTTGTTTTAATTAATAATTATTTATAAAATTAACGGTGAAGCTCCGCTTCAGCCTGGAATTAATTTTGGAACTAATTGTGCGTAATGTCACCTTCCAATTGATCATGATGGAGGATGACTCAATAGCCTATCCAACTCTCATAGGCTATATTCAATCGGAGAAAGGGAGTCAAGGAGGTTTATTTGGTGTCACTGGAATGATAAATCCTAAAGTGACATTAAATAAAATAAATAATTATATTTAAATGAAATTGGAGGGAAAATAAAGTGAGGGTTTGATTTGGTCAAAAAGGGGAAATGTATAGAAGGTCTGGAGGAAGGATAAATACATGGCTAACCCTTCTCTTTGGAATTATGATATGATCTCTTGTTGATTTTCTCTTTGAACCAAGTTTACTTTAGGGTTTGGAAAAATCATTCCACTTCAGTTTAGTTTTGGTGGTGCAATATCCACCCTAGATAGACTAAGAGGAGGATTCATCTAGAGTTCTCATTTGAGTTCATTGTCGTGCTTGGCTTCATCCCAGAGAGAGTTGGAGGCATATCAACTTGCGTATGGGATTTGTGGTAATTTTCTGGAGAAGGTCGATCATCATATATGTAGGTTCCAAGAAGTTTTCACGCAACTGTGAAAGGAAACACCCCCATGGGTTGAGAACAATTTGTCCCACAAGGACCCTATAGACGTTCAACGGTAGTTTTGTGAGGACCTCTGTGAATCAGGGGTTACAACAGTTTGCCATACCATGATTACGAGGGTTTCAGGAGATATTGGAGGACCTCTTGCAGAGTGGACATTACTCGAGCAGAGAGATGTAGGGCTTGGAGAGTCTTGGATCAATGGAAATCATAGATTGTCATCATTCCAAGTTTTATTTTATTGTTTATGTAGTATATGTTGCAGCTTCCTGACAACCATTATATTTTTGTGCTTAGGATTATTCTGCAACTATTATTACAACCATTACATATCATTGTATTGATGATATTTTGGGAGTTTCTTAGGTTTCTAATTTTGGGAGTTTCTCAGGTTTCTAATGAGAGTTAACAACATGAAATATTGTCAAACATATTGCATGCATCAATTACCTAATAAGATGCCATGGTTATTTTCTCCATTTTCTGTGTAATGGATTCATGCAATATGTTTGACAATATTCCTATTTGAGCAAAATGTTTGAAAGAAGTTAACAACACAATTAATACAAGTTTTGGCACATTCACATAAGAATAAATAACAATTTTGGGATAGAAAACATAATATTCCCACCTAGCCTAGTTGGGGACATTACAGTTGTATCAAAGATGGCTCTTCTCTGAGCCGGTGATTGTATTGATGCCTAGGAAGAAAGGTAATGGAGGAATTGTTTGAAATTCACCTGAAAGAGAAGTAGAAGCAAACCAAACAGATTCAAAGCCATAGGGAAACATGTATGATAACCAGGATGTCACAACAAACCCCGTGCTCAGACTACTAAATCAAGTGAATAGGATCCAGGAGGAGGCCAAGCAGAACCAGGAAAAATTCACTCAGAGACAAGATGAGACGATTAGAACCCAACAGTAGACCTTTTAGGTACTTGTACAAGTAGTAGGACAACAAAGGAAAATGGGACCAAATCGCGTTCATGGAAGAACTCATGTAAAAGGTAGAAATACCCATATTCCGACACAAAGTGTACTACAATAAGGAAGTAGGAATCCCATACCATTGTTACCCCCATTCCTTGTGGAACAACCTACAAGAGAATAGATATATCTAGAACTAGTTGAAGAGGTCTCTAACTTCCATATAGAGTACCACTCACTAGAAAAAGAGATCATGGAATAAATGTCTTACAACAACTATTGAAACCTCAAGATGAAGAACAAACCAAGGGGAGAATTCTACCAATAGAATTATGATCTTATGCGCAAGATAGGGAAGATGATAGTAACCTCCTTTGATAGATATGACTGGTGCATAGCCCGAGCATGGGTACATAAGTTGGACACTTATTTTCAGCTTAACTCGATGACAGAGGAAAAGGAAATAAATTTTTCCACCCTACACTTGTATGGAGAGGCTCATGAGTGGTGGTACCATGGAATACTAACATTGGGGCATGCCAACATCACGTCATATGAATATTTCACTCATAGATTGATGGAAAGGTTCGATAGGAAGGAACCTTATATCCACTTAAGGGAATTGGTGAAACTAAAGAATACAAGTACACCATAGGAATACATCACATAATTCCATACGATGGCAGTAACGGTGACTGATATTTCTTAGAAAAGGTTGTTGATTCTATTCGCAGAGGGTCTAGATGAACCTTTGAGAGGTTGGGTGAAGGCCTTTGGGCCTTCCACATTAAAGGACACCATCATGAAGACTCGGGATATGTAATATACAACAACCAAGAAGGAACCAACAAAATCGTTTATTCCACAAAAGGTTCAGGTGACGAAGCTTCCCTAGAAGACATGGACTAGGAAGGATAGGATGGATGAGGAGACTCAGAGAGAACAAATGAGGAATAATCTTTGATATAGTTTCAAAGAAACTTGGGAGTAGGCTTACCAATGCATGGGAAAGGGGAAGGTACATTACATAGAAGTACTTTCCGATGAAGAGGACGATGATGAGGAAGATACATATCACATATAGGACAATAGAAAAATAAGTGGTGATACGCCACACCTAGAGATGACACAAAGGGAAACATTGCAGGAGGGAATCAAAAGGGTGACCATTTCGGCACTCTCAGGCGTCCCCAGATACTATACATTTAGGGTCATAGGTATCTTACAGGGTTATAGAGTCACAACACTGATCGATGGTGGGGCCACCCACAACTTCATCGATGCAACATTTGTCACGAGAAGACAAATCCATAACAAATAATTTTATGGATTTCATGTGGTTGTTTCATATGGGAACAACATGACTTGTATTCAGAGGATTAGGGGATTTAAATTCACATTGGGAAAATATACGTTGACCGATGGGTTTTACATGGTTTATCTAGCAAACACCAATGTGGTGTTGGGACTATAGTGGTTATATTCCCTTGGATATTTCAAAATGAATTATCAGATTATGAGGATGGATTTAATAGAAACAGGAGGTTAGCGAGTGATTCTGAGAGGTATTTTCAGTGGGAGAACCTGGGATCATTTCCAACAAATGCATGGAGGCCATCTTTAGGAATGGCGATGTGGCACGTGTAGTAGAATTTTTTATCACCTAGAAGAAGCAATCCCAAGATATCCAGAACTATCATGTGGACATACAAGAGTTGCTTGGGAAACACGATAAGATTTTTGGGCCACTACCAACACGGATACCACCAAATAGAGGGTTTGAGCATGTCATCAAGAGAGAAGAAGGGGAAAAACTAGTGATCACCATACCTTATAGGAACCCTAAGAAATTCAAGGACGAAATCGAGAAGGCCATAAAGGAGTCGTTGGAGATGGAACATATCATGCCTAGATCCAGTCCCTTTGCTTCTTCAATTTTACTGGTGAAGAAGAAGGATGGAACTATGTGGATGTGCATAGACTACAGAGCACTAAACAAGAATACCATAAAAAATGGATACCCAATACCCAAAATTGATGAGTTAATAGATGAACTACATGGGCCAGTGTACTTCTCAAAGGTTGATATATGGTCAGGATACCATTAGATTCAGGTAAGAGAGGAGGACATTCACAAAACATCATTCATGTGTCACTATGGGCACTATGAGTTTTTGGTCATGCCCTTAAGGTTGACTAACACACCATCTACCTTCCAATCATGTATGAACCATATCTTCAACAAACAATTGAGGAAATCATTACTATTACTTTTTGACGATATTTCGATTTACAACAAGGTGTGAGAGTAACATCTGAAGCATGTGGACGAGATTCTCACCATTATGGAGGAAAAATTGTTTTTTTTCCGAGGCAAAATGAGAATTTGGGTTGAAAGAGATCCTATATCCAAGGCATGTAATTGGTGTTGAGGGAGTAAAGGTACATCAAGAGAATATCTAGACTATATTATATTGGCCCACTACCATATCACTCATATATATGCAAGGATTCTTCAGGATATGTCATTATTATAGGTGCTTTGTGAAAGGATTTTCACAATTAGTTGCTCCATTGAAAGACCTCACCAAGAAGGGGGTGTTCCACTGGTAAGAGGATGCACATGTAGAATTTAACAGAATGAAGAGGGTGATGAGAACTTTCCTAGTATTAGCACTCCCAAATTTCACACAGTCTTTTGTCTTGGAGTGTGACACATCCAGTGAGGCGATAGGTGCATAATTGATGCAAAAATGACACCCAATATATTTCGAGAGAAGAAAGATAAGGGATCCTGATAATATATATCCAATATATGATAAGGATATGTTGGATATCATGCATGCATTGGCCAAGTTGAGGCAATACTTGGTAGGAGGACGCTTTGTGGTTAGGACTGACCACAATAGCTTGAGATATTTCTTGGAGAAACAAGACCTGAATGAGAGGCAACATAAATGGGTGTGTAAGGTGCAAGAATATGATTTTTACATTGAGTATGTAAATGGGAAGAATAACATAGTTGTTGATGCCTTATTTAGGAGACCTACAACCTTCTCCATGAAAGAGATCTCAACAGAACGAAATTCCATTCTCTTGGTGGAATACTCGGGAATACCTTCGATTGTGAGATGATGGAGGGAAATATTCAAGATGATAGGTACAGAGTAGTGGATGCCATCATCTACTACAAACACATGATATATGTTGTCCCTGAGTCCATATGCAAGGATAGTATTTTGAGGGAAACACATGATGCACCACTAGTAGGGCACCAGGTGTATCTGAAGACCTACATGCAAGTGAGGGAGAGATTCACATGGAAGGGGCTCAAGGAGGATGTACTTTGTCATGTGAGGGATAACATGACTTTCCAACATAACAAGTTAGATTTTACACACCCTGCGGGAATGCTTCATTCATTATCTATTTCAGAGTAGAAGTGGGATAGCATTTCCACATACTTCATCATAGGATTTCCAAAGGTGTAGGGAATGTACTATATCTACATGCTAGTGGAAAATTTGACTAAATATGCACACTTCTTTTCCATTCCTTCATATTACAATGCATTTCAGGTAACATATCTATTCTTCAGGGAGGTATTTAGACTCCATAGTCTTCCAAGGAACATAGTCAGTGACTGGGATAGTAGGTTTCTCAGTGCATTTTGGCAGGATTTTTTCAAGTTATTTGAGACATAGTTGACACCTAGTACCAGCTATCACCCCCAGACAGAAGAGAAGATCGAGATAGTAAACAAACAGATCGAGAGGTATCTAAGAAACTATGTGTCAGGGAAGCAGCTGGCATGGATAAAGTGGTTGCATATCGGGGAGAATTTCTACAAAACCACTCATCACATATCCATCAAGATGAGCCCATTCAGGGAACTGTATGGCTATGATGGTCCATATTTTATGGATTTTGAATTTAGAGAGAGAAGATCTCCCAAGGACAAAGACTGGTTGTAGGAAAGTCGAGACATCTTGAGAGTCATGAAGGAGAATTTGTAGGCCACTCAGAATCAACAAAAGATATATGCATATAGGCATAGGGTATAACACAACTTTGAGGTTGGAGACCTAGCAATTCTTAGGTTGCATCCTTACAAAAAGTCATCGTTGAAGAAGAGTAGTGCAGAGAATTTTAAGCCTCACTTTAATGGACCCTACAGAGTGATCATGAAATTTTGGGAAGTATCATAGGAGTTGGAGCTAACAGAAGGTAGCAGGATCCACAACACCTTCCATGTATCCTGCCTCAAGAATGTATTCAGACAAAAGGTCACCGCATCGACATATATTCCTCCACTAGATGAGGAAGGGAAATTGGCTCTATATCTTGAGAGAATTGTTGATGTCAAGGAACAGAGGTTGAGGAGAAGAAGCATTTGAGAGTACTTATTTGTATGGAGATGATTTCCTACAGAAGATGTTACTTGGGAAGGAGAGAAGTTCTTATGACACCCTGATCTGGAATTGCTTGAGGACAAGCAAACTTGGGAAGGGAGGATTGTAATGTCCCCTTCCAATTGATCATGACAAAGGATGAATCCATATCCTATAAGACTCTCATAGGATATAGTCAACCAGGGAAAGGGATTCAAGAAGTTTTATTTGGTGTCACTAGAATGATAAATCCTAAAGTGACATTAAATAAAATAAATAATTATATTTAAATGAAATTGGAAGGAAAATAAAGTGAGGGTTTGATTTGGTCAAAAAGGGAAAGATTTAGAAGGCCAAGAGGAAGGATAAATAGATGGGTAACCCTTCTCTTTGGCATTATGGTATGATATCTTGTTGATGTGATCTTTGATCCAAGTTTTCGTTAGGATTTGGAAAAACCCTTCAACTTCAGTTTAGTTTAGGTGGTTCAATATCCACCCTAGACAGACAAAGAGGAGGATTCATCTAGAATCCTCATTTGAGTTCATTGTGGTGTTTGGTTTCATCTTGGAAAGAGTTAGAGGTATATTAGCTTGCACATGGAATTTGCAAAATTTTCCCGGAGGAGGACGATCACCAGATCTGCAGGTGCTAGAAGGGTTTTGTGCAAATGTGAAAGGAGACATCCCCACAGATTGAGCACAGGTGGTCACGCAAGGCCCTGCTAGACATCCAACATTCATCCTATGAGAACTTATGCGAATTAGGGGTTGTATAAGTTTGTCGTATTGGGATTGCGATGGTTTCAGGAGAGATTGGAGGACTGCTAGCAGAGTGAACATTGTTGGAGCATAGCAGTGTATGGATTGGAGAGTCTTGGATCATTAGACATTATAGATTGACATCATTCCAGGTTTTCTTGTATTGTTTTTGTAGTAGATGTTGCATATTCCTAGAAGCCATTAGATTTGTGTGCTTAGGAGTATCATGCAGTTGTTATTACAACCTTTAGATATCATTATATTGTTGATATTTTGGGAATTTCCATCCATTATAAGATGCCATGGTTATCTGCTCTATTTTCTGTGTAATGGGTGCATGCAATATGTTTGACAATATTCCTATTTGAGAAAATTGTTTGAAAGAAGTTAAAAACACCGTTAATACAAGTTTTTGGCACATTCACATAAGAAGCAATAACAAATTTTGGACAAAAAACATAATATTCCTACCTAGCCTAGTTGGGAACATTACATTGTGTGATTTGCAATTGTTGTATGGATTATTCTACATTTGATCATTCTTGCATCAATGTCCAGTAAGATATTATGTGACCAAGCTATCTTGTGAATGAATGCTACTTACATTGATTTATCATCTGTTGTTTAAACCTACATGTTAATATACTCTGAATCTTTAGCTCTCATGATCAATACATTTATAATTACTTTTTTATAGATGATGGTTCGTTAGCCAGGTTATCTACATGCATGTGTGATGATTGTTATATATTTTTTTCCAGATAATTATTTATGAGGAGAATATACATTTCAATTTATTTGTTATCATAGTTATTTCAATAACCTAGCCTTAAGAGGAACAATTTTATTCTACATGATTTCTTTGGATCGATTGATTGATAGAAATTATTCTTGTGAACCACCTAATCATAATTATCCTGTAAAATTTATGCGAAAAACCTTTTCTCGAAAATAGAAAAGACCAAGTGAATAAAACCAAAAAAATCTTAAACCCCATCGAAGAGTCGCTAGACCATTAATATGGAGAATCACACTATTCCAAATAGAGAAGAGTATAATTGGGCCTCATCTTTGGGTGTAATTCCTATTGTTGAGTTAAAGGGAATCCATCCCCCTCAAAAAAGAGACAAGTATTGATTTTATGAATATGTGTATGAGTTTCTTAGTGAGGTGAGGCAAGTCATGTGACTCTACCCAAGTTGAAAACGAAGTTGATAGTGCTCATAGTGTAATTTTTTTGTAATAATAAGACTTAGTTGGGTGTTAGAGATGTCTTGTGCTACCCACACTATATATATGTGTCTCTTGTTTGTTTTGCAAGTATTTTATTCATTTCATGGATGTATGCTTAAATGACTAAGTGTTAAGATTGTTAACAAATTTCCTAAGTATACAAGAGATTTTCACTAGAGTAGGAGTGTGACTCGCCCATAGCCTAGAACCGAGTATGGGTATGATCTAGATGAAGAGTTTTAGTCTGGACGAAGTATCCTTGGTGTTTCCAAGTAGTCAAGTGAGAAACTTCATGGTGCCACATGCCCTCAAGAGGTTCATGATTACAAGATTTAGGTAGGCACCCTATGAGGACGTGACAAGGTGCATAATTAAGTTGACGTTGAGTCTATCAAAAAATTACTTATTAATCAAATTTTTTTAGAAACAGTTTTTATATTTTATTTTGTTTTTAAATTTAGAAATGGTTTTATGTCAATGAACAAAATATTTATTAAAAAAAAACATTAAAATAAATAAAGAAAAAAAGTTAAAATCTTGTGGAACTTAATACATTGTAACATAATGAGCCTACCCAAATTGGGTCATGCCACTTAAAAAATTACAATAATTGCATCTGTATACATATATAACTTTAAAAAGAAAAACACATTCTTCTAATACACATATTCATGTAGAAATAACAGCAAGGCTATACATACATCATACATAGGAAATACTCATAAATATAAAGAAATGTACAGATACACAACATGCAATTGAACACATAATTGATAATTATCATTTTATAGAAGACCAAAAATTGTGTGCAGACCTTCCACGATCCTCCTAGCCTTAGACCATGCCGCTCATCACTCTCAGCAGTGGGTCACCCCTGAGCTGGGACTAAAATCCACCCGGGTAAATGGATTCCTAACTAGGCTGAGGCAACAGGAGGTTACACAGTCAACAAGAAGTATTTTTTCCTAGGTGCCAACTCACACTAACATCATACAACCTCTCATTCCCCACATGCTTGTCCCACCCCAGGAAGTGTGCCCCTTCTTTTCTCAAAAATCATTCGGTTGGCCCACTTCCCTTCCAGGTCTTCAACAATAGGTCGGACAAGAATTCTCAGAGAGTTATAGCTGCAGTTGGGATTCCTCAGAAAAATCACTTCCCCAACAAACTCTCTCACCTGGAGAGAGTTTCTCACGGGCTTGAAAACCCTCATCTTCAACCCATGGGCCTGACAACTCATTTATTTAGACTAGAGCTTAAGTCAACCAGATATGGGTGATGGCAACATCAATATTTGGGTATGGAACAAGTAATGGTAGAAACCACTCTCAGTCAAGGAACTATGTTGGCAACAATAACATTCAGGTAAGTCACAGTATAGGCTCAGGCAAGGTATAGGTGCGTTGCTCCTCCCAGGATGGGTGTGGGTTATTGTTGGTAACAAGAACAGTACAGGGTAGCTTCAGGAGTGTGTGTAGGCTCCATAGGTGCATGTATGATGCAGAGGTCGAATCCTGGAGGGAAGGGTTGGCTGCATGAATGGATGAGTGAGTGGATTCCTTAGTGAATGGGGAAGGAGGGGAAAACCATCTAATTTCCCCCACATATATTTTCATGCACCCTTGATGAAACCTGTCTCTCTTGGAGATTGTTTCTCCCCACTTTTGATTCATTCATATTCCCATAAGAACTTAGGATAAAATAATTATCCTCACCATAGTTTTCAGGAAATAATATTATAATATCCCCTTAGAGATAATCCCTCTAACTTAGTCCCTTTCCTAAGCTCTTATCCCATTCCTTTCCCTTTCTAGTGGAGTTTAGTCCCCCATAATATTTTATCGTGGTCATTCTACATGCAGTGATGTATTATATTAATGATATGAATGTTTACATATACAAAAATAGGCTCATTGGCCTTTAGCATCTAGGCTCTCCGGCCTAATTCAACTCATAAGCCTCCTAGCTTATAATCAGTTGGCTCACCAACTATAAAACAAATTTCAAATTTCAAATGGGGCTCGGACTTGGGGTATTACATTCCCCTCCCCTTATTTTTTCACTTTCCTCAGTGCAATACATATACACCTTTAACACCAAGATTTTCAAAAATCTTCAAAAAGATTCGGGTATTTTTCCTGCATAGCATCCTCGTGCTCCCAAGTCACATCCTCAAGACCATACCAGGTCCATTGAACCTTAATTACTATATATATGGCTCGACTTTGGAGCTACTTGATCTTCTGGTCCAATATGCACACCAGATGCACTTGAAAAGCGCCTTCTTGCTCCACCTGAATCACATTCTAATCAATAACATGATTAACATCAGGTATATACTTTTTTAGCAATGACACATGGAATACATTATGAATAGACATCGATACAGGTTATGAAATCATATAAGGTACATTCCCAATCCTCTCTAATATTCAAACAACCCACAATAACGAGTTGCCAACTTTGAACAATTTCCCAACTTCAGGGAACTTCTGTTAGCCTTCATGTTCAAGAATACATGATAACCCACTTTAAATTCCCTATGAATTATGTCCTTATCAGCATAACTTTTCTGCCTATCTTGAGAAGCCTTTAAATTCTTCTTTATTTTTGACATCTTCTCTTCCATTTCCTTGAGAAACTCTGGTCCAACCATTTCTCTATATGTTGGGTTGTCCCAACTTACAGGTGTGTTGCACTTTCTTCCATAAAGTGCCTCAAATGGGCTCATATTCAGAGATGCTTGGTACCCATTGTTGTAAGAAAACTCTAACAAGTTTAGATAGTATTCCCATTTTGATGGTTTATCCATCACATACATCCTCAACATATCCTCAATCACTTCATTCACCCTTTTTGTTTTCCCATCAAATTTTGGATGATAAGTTGTGCTAAAATTCAAATTTGTTCCAAATCACGTAAATAATCCTTTCCAGAAATTCGATGTGAATTTCATATATTTGTCACACACAATTGTCTTGGGTATACCATGAAATCTATCAATTTCACTCATACAAATATCAGAAACGTTATTTTTCTTGTGAGTGAGCTTCACTAAAATAAAATGGGCATCTTTGGTAAGCGTGTCCACCACTACCATGATTGAATCATGTTGCTTGTTTTTTCTGGGAAGTTTGGTGATGAATTCCATTGTTACCACTTCCCATTTCCACTCAGGGATGAGTAATGGTTGTAGCAACCTAGCTGGGTGTCTATGCTCATCCTTGACCTTTTGACACTCCAAACATTTGGCAATGTTCTCACTAATTTCCTTCTTCATGCCTGGCCAATAATATTGGCTCTTGATTGTTGCAATTGTTTTCTGACACCCTGGGTGTCTAGCATAAGGTACACTATGCATTTCCATCAATATCATATTTTTCAATTCTTCATAATTGGGTACATAAATTATGTTTCTATACATGATAATTTCATCAATTCCCAGCTTGTCATCCTCAATTTTCTACTGCAAAATACCTTGTTGTAATTTTTCCACTAATTCCTTGTATTGCAAATATGATTTTCCAGCCTCCAAGATTTTGTATTTCAAATCAGATTGGTACATGATGATGGTTGTAGCATGCAACTCATTCACTCTTCTACTGAGTGCATCAACCAACCTGTTCTCTTTCCCTTTGATATTCTTTATATAAAAGTCATATTCACTGATAAATTCCAACCACCTTCTCTTCCTGACATTTAGAGTTGGTTGTTCGAATAAATATTTCAGACCATGATGGTATGTCCTTAACTCAAACATTTTTCCCATGAGGTAGTTCCTCCACTTATTCAAGGCATGAACTATGGATTCCAACTCCAAATCATGAGTAGCATAGTTCCTTTCATTCTCTTTCAACTTCCTTGATTCATAGATACTACATATCCCTTCTAAATGAGGACTCCACCAAGTCCTTATTTACATGCATCAGTGCATACAATGAAGTCTTCATTTGGATCTATGATCTATAGTATTGGATCACTGGTTAATATTTGCTTCAAGTGTTGAAAACTCTTTTCACACTCTAATGTCCACTGAAACTTCACTCCCTTCTTTTGCAAGGAAGTTATCGGGTGTGCAATCTTTGAGAATCCTTCAATAAATCTTTTGTAGTATCCTAGAAGGCCTATGAATGATCTGACTTTTGTCACATTCTTTGGTGCTGAGCATCCTCTAATGGCCTCAATATTTTCAGGATCCACTATTATCCCTTCCTCAGATATTATATGCCCCAAATAATGGATTTGGTTCTGGTAAAATGAGCACTTGCTCAATTTGGCATACAAATGATGCTCCCTTAATACTTGTAATACCATCTTCAAGTGATACTCGTGCTCTTCCTCTGACTTGGAATATATAATAATGTCATACAAAAAGACAATGACAAACTTATATAAATATTCTCTAAAATTAACATTCATTAAACACATGAAGACAACTGGTGCATTTGATAACCGAAATGGCACCACTGTGAAATCATAATGACCATACCTTGTTATAAAAGCAGTCTTGATGATGTATTCATCTTTAATTCTTACCTGATCATAACCTGATCTGAGATCAATCTTTGAGAATATTTTTTCATTCTTCAACTGATCAAAGAGGTCATCGATCCTTGGAAAATGATACTTATTATTTACAGTTACTTTGTTCAACTGCCTGAAGTCAATACAAAGTATCGATGTTCCATCCTTCTTTTTCACAAATAATATTGGGGAACCCCAAGGTGACACGGTTGGGTGTATTTACCCCTTCTTCAGAATCTATTCAGCCTGCATTTGCAACTCCTTTAATTCTGGTGTACTCAGTAAGGGGTCCTATATATTGAAGCTGCTCTAGGCATCAGATTTATAGAGAAATCAATATTTCTTTTAGGGGGTAATCCTAGTATTTCTTTAAACACATCCTTAAATTCCTTTAGGACAGCATAATCCTCAATATTTGACACCTTATCCTTAGGTGTTTCCTCCATATGGGATGAAAATATTTGACAACCCTTTCTATAACACTTCTTCAACTGCAATGCTGATATTTCTCTGACGGTTACTGCCCTAGGAATTCCTTGCACTATTCTTAGGTTCCCTTCCTCATCCAAGAAAGTAAATTCCATTTTATGACATTTTAAGACAACATGGTGTTGGTCCAACCAATCCATACTAATTAGACAGTCATAGGAACCTAAAGGCAAGATGTTCAAATATGCCTTGGTGCTCAGCTCATTCATGCGCATGGGACATGACTTAACCATCTCATTAACTTTTCTTTTGGCTCTGGTAGCCAGCTGCACCAACCAAGATTTTCCATTCTTGCTTCTTGGAAAATGCAATCTTTCCACCATATGTGGATCTATATAACTATGAATATCTCTTGAATCAATTAAAATTTCAATGGTTTGGTTGTTGATCATACCTTCCACTTCAATCATGTGTGATTGAAATTCATCTTTCTTGTTGTCTAGGGCTGCATAGATCCTAGGTACATTTCTGCCCATGTCCTCCACTATTTCATCTTGTTGTACATTGTGAACAACTCTCACTTTTTCACTTATGTGAGGACAATCTCTATACTTATGGTCTCTTTTACTACCCCAACATTGAATAGGTGGCTACCTTGGCCTTTTCCCACTTGTCTCAATTGTTCTAGGCTCTCTAGAAGTTGGTTGTCCCTGAGGACTATTTTTGAAGAATGGTGTATTATTCCCTTTCTTCCTTTGTTCCATCTTGAACTTCTTTTTGTCTTCCCAAGATTTTTGGAAAGTTGGTTTTATTTTATGCTGATCGTATAGGAATTTAGCTCACCTTATGGTCTCCTCCAAAGTCTTGGGATCATCATATTGAATATTGTCACTGATGAAATATGGAAGCCCACTCAAATACCTCTGAATTTTAACCGTCTCATCCTTGATGAAGGATACATACTTCAACAGTTCCAAAAACCGTATTTCATATTCATCGATGGCCATACTTCCAAGCTTGAGTTCAAAGAACTCTTTCATTTTCCTGCCACAATATCTCTTAGTCAAGTATTTCTTTTTAAAATACTTCTTGAATTCCTTCCAAGTAACATTTTTCTCGTTAATGTGTTTCACCTGCACAAGTTGATCCCACCACATGGATGCCTTTCCCTTGAGATGACAGGTAGAAATTCTTCCTTGTGCATGTGAATAATAATTATGTAATTGAAAGTACTTTCTCATGCCTAGCATCCATGTCTCGACATCTTCATCCTTCTTCTGTTCACCATCAAATGTAGGAGGTTTGATTTTGTTCATTTATCCTTGCATCCTATCCACCCTAGAGCTCCTCTTATGCTTCTTGATAGGGGATGGACTTGACCTACTATGTGCTCTCTTATTGGAATGCCTTGGGGAGTGATGGTGATGTCTTCTAACACTCCTTCATCTACCTTTCTCCTCAAAAGACATATGACTTCCTGATTTGCTTGAGTCATTCTCCTTATCCAATTTATTTTCAATTGTGTCCTGGATCTGCATTAAATTCATGTTGAATTCATCCCGCTGCTCCTTGGATTTCATAATCCTTTCATTATCATCTTTTTTACTTTGTACAGCTTTCTGTAAAATTTTAATGGTCTCTACCATATTCATGTTTTCATCCTTTCCTTTTCCATATCCATTGGAGTTTGCTCCTTCAATACCCACATGGACATCCATCCCTCTGATCTCATCTTCTTGGATTTAAGCCCCCTATGTATATTCCATTCCTCTGCACTCTGTGTTGATCTTGATCTGATGTAGTTGTTGTTAACTCTTGAAAATGTGAAACCAACATAACTTTTTCAAGCTAACTAACTCAACAATTTCATGAAAATATGAACCATTATGGTTCAATAATATATCAGACTTATTTCTTATGATTTTCTAAGAACTTGACTATTTAGCTCAATTTTATGGGTGAACAATGATATTCTACTATCCAAGATATTTCCAATTACTTCTCCCTTTCTCAATTCTGAGTCTTGAGCAGAGAGTTATGGATATCTGGAATTTTTTGTCTTTTCTGTTATGTAATCCTTATACATTTGTTCTTCTTCTTTTTCAGAGCCGAATTGGCTCTTGGATCCATGTTGGATCCTCTATTCATGTTTACATGCCTTATTTACATCTTTAGGCATAGATATGTACCAATTGGTACCCCATAGACTCCTTTTAGCCCCTTTCTGTCCTTGAAAACAACAATTCAACACTAGCCCTCTTTTATTTCGACCGAAGTCTCATATGACCAAGGGATATGTCCAAGCGCTTGGCTGATATGCGCTTATCCGGAGCTTTGGGACTTTTGGGATCCAAAAATTCAGGCTTCATAGGATATTACTACCTCACGCCTTATCTCTCTCGAATGCCACACTGGAAAACTCTTGCACGGTACATCTTCGAAGCTTCAGAGCTCTGCTACTTCGGAGCTTCGGGACTTTGGAACTTCGGACTTCGGAAGCTCCACCTACTCCACACGTCATTCCCTTCGAACGCTAAAATGGTAAATTCCTGGAGAATCTCTCTGGATCTTTACGCTTTGGAGGTTCTTGCATCAATATACTCACATTCCCCCGAATGTTGAATTTCCAAATTCTCGGGCTACCACTTTGGCGTTTCATTACTCCGATGCTCCCCTACTTCGGGCTTCAGGATATCTTGCAACAACATACACACATTCCTCCAAACTCTAATTTGCAAAACTCCCAGAGTCTCATTAGCAATCACGCACCAAGGGAGTGCTACGTGGAAGAAATATAGAGACAAAACATGGCCCAATCTAACGGGTGACACGTGTCAAGTTCTAACCGGTACAAAAGGTCTTTGAAAAGAACGAAACAAGATGAGACATGGAAAGAATCAAGTGTGACTACATCATCCTAGGTGACATCAACAGGCCATGTCACTTCGATGCTTCATGACTTCGGAACTCCGAGCTTCAGAGGTTTCTTCTACAACACCCTTCAAAACTCTCGAACGTTGAATTTCTAAACAGGTCCACGTCACTCTAGGTGACATCATCATGCCACATCACTCTGTCATTCCAGGACTTCAACACTTCATAAAATTTCACACCCACATACTTGATAACTCCCGAATGTCAAACTTTCAAACAATTGTTCCCCAGAGCTTCAGGACTTCAGGGCTCTGGGACTTCAAAAAAAATTCTCATCGGCACACCTTAAAACTCCCAATTGTCAAGCTTCCGAACTCCCTATCAAGTCCACGTCACCACAGGTGACGTCATCATGTCACATCACTCCGATGCTCTTGGACTTTGGGAATTTGGATAATCCCACATCAAAACACCTAAACGCCGAACTTACGAATAGGGGTTCCCCAGAGCTTCGAACTTCGGAGCTCCAAGACTTTAGGACTTTGGTCTTCGGAGAATTTAGCTATTGAAAACCACCCCACCCCCGAACTGTCAAACACCGAAATTCCAAACACATGTTAATCTTCAGACGCGTGTCCTCGAACATGAACGGTCTGGATTGGTTTTGTACTTCGAAACTTTGGGGAAAACTCCACTCCACGCAACCACAACCAGATTTCCCCAAACACCAAACTGCCGAACCACTTTGGGGATCCAACAGTATGCCTTCCCCCAAACGATATACGGTGTAGATTCACTCTGGGACTTCGAAGCTTCAGGATTTTTGCCTCCTTTTGTCAAAATATTAAAAATTTCTGAAGCAATGAAGCTCGGAGGGCTTGAAGGGTTAACCGTCGATGACTGTGGAGGATTTGGATCTTTCCCAAACATATCCTACGGCCATTTTGGTTTCCCGAACTGCTACACCTCTTGAGATTTAAAACATAGTTAAGGTGTGGTATCAACGCCCTCTTGGCACTCATGGACGCTCTGAAACTCAAATTTTGTCCATTTTGACAACAATTCTCTCTGAAACTTTCACTTCAATTTCCACTTACACAGCCCAATCCAGGCTCATTGTTGAAAACTAGAGCTCTGATACCATATTGTCACACACCCAGCCTTATACCTGATGGGCTCTGCCACACTTAAACTCTTGTGAAAATTAATACATTGTAACATACCCACCCTACCCAGACTCGGTCATGCCACTTAAAAACTTACAATAATTTCATATGTATACATATATAAATTTAAACAGAAAAACACATTCTGCTAATACGTAGATTCATGCAGAAATAGAAGTAAGCCTATACATACAACATACACAGGAAATACTCATAAATATAAATACATGTACAGATACACAACATGCAATTGAACACATAATTGATACTTATATTTTTATAGAAGACCACCAATTGCATGCAAACCTTCCACGATCCTCCAAGCCTTAGACCATGCCGCTCATCACTATCAGCAGTGGGTCACCCCTAAGTTGGGACTAAACTCCACCTGGGTAAAGGGATTCCTAACTAGGTTGAGGAAACATGAGGTTACACAGTAAAGAAGAACGATTTTGTCCTAGGTGCCAACTCACACTAACAACCTACAACCTCTCATTCACCACATGCCTATCCCACCCCAGAAAGTGTGCTCCTTCTCTGCTCAACAGTCCTTCAACTGCCCCACTTCCCTTCCAAGGCTTCAGCAATAGGTCGGACATGAATTATGAGAGTGTTATAGTTGCAGTTAGGCTTCCTCAGGAAAATAACTTCCCCAAAAAACTCTCTCACCTGGAGAGAGTTTCTCACGAGCCTGACAACCTGCCTCTTCAACCCACAGGCCTGACAAATCGTTTCTTCAGTGTAGAGCTTAATTCAACCAGGTATGGGTGATGGAAGAATCAAGGTTCAGGAATGGAACAGGTAATGGAAGAAACCACGCTCAGTCAAGGAACTGTGTTGGCAGTAACAACATTTAGGTAAGTCACAGTACGGGCTCAGGAAAAGTACAGGTGTGATGCTCCTCCCGGGACAGGTACGGGTTACTGATGGCAATGGGAATAGTATGGGGTAACTTCATGAGTGCGTGCAGGTTACAGAGGTGCATGAATGAATCATAGGTTGACTCCTGGAGGGAAGGGATGGTTGCATGAATTCTTGAGTGAGTGAATTCCTTGGTGAATGGGGAAGGAGGGGAAAACAATCTAATTTCTCCCACATATATTTGCATGCGCCCTTGATGCAGAGGTCGACTCCTGGAGGGAAGGGATGGATGCATGAATCCTTGAGTGAGTGAATTTCTTGGTGAATGGGGAAGGAGGGGAAAACAATCTAATTTCTAGATTCTCTAATACGAATCAAATATTTTTTCCAACATAAATTTCTCAATATATTTATATATGTTGTTCTCATAAAAAAGTACAATGGTGTGCTATTACATCCATCTTCAAGAGGTATACACATACCGCATAGGCATAACATTTTCCATCATAACACATAGACATATCATGTAGTCTAACATAAGTGCTAGTTACATATAGATGGACTCCACAGAAAATCTAACCAGATTACAAAAATGTAAGTCCATGGTGACTTAAGAGTAGCACAAAATGAGAATTCCAGATCTCACAATAAAAACATAGATATCCTTGTTGTACTTTCTATATTACGGGTAGAGATGCAAATATAGTGGGGGGGGCTCGTGGCCATCCTACCATTTTCTGAAATGAATCCTCCCTTCTAGAACCCGGAGTGCGTTTTTTTATAGTACATCTTCTACCACATTCTCTTCCCTGTAGATATGATCAAATATAATGATGTTGAATAATGTTATAAGATCCTGGATCTTATCCATCTATCCCATAAGAGAATATACTTGTAAGTTTCTCTTTTAGTTTAACCAATCTATCACCGTCTTTGAATCCCCCGGGACATGTAGCTGATCTATACCTAACCGATGTGCTAAAGATAAGGTAGCCCACACCCCAAGTAGTTCTACCCTAGTATTTGTGCCCATCACATAGTTGAAATTCCACCTATAAATATTATTTCTGGAGATCTTAATGATACCCCCAGCCCCACTTAGGATACCATATTCTTGTGCAACACCATCAAACCAACAATTCTATGCCAAAGTAATGACATGTGACTTCTTGATTCTTTTGCAATTTCTTTTTTGTAAACATTGTCCACTGGAAATTTCCACCATCCCTCTGATTTTGATGCCAACTCTCTGTACTGTAGGAGTGTGATTTTCAAAAATGCACTTGTTTCTTTCCAGCCATATATACCAGTAGGCCAATGTTGGAAGTGTAATATAGAATTTTTCTAATTTCAGCCAATTTTCATAACAATTTGTTAAAGAGATACCCCCCCAAGGAGAAGCAAGACTAAAAATAGTAAATAAAAATTTCCACAGGTGGAGAGTGAAAGGGAAGTTTAAAAATAAGTGAAAAATGGTCTCCTCATCTCTACGACAGAGTGGGCAGATGCTCGGGCCTTCCCATCCTATTTTCCGCAATGTATCCCAAGTTAGGATTTTTTTCTCCAAATCCAACCAAAGGAAAAGTTTGATCTTGTAGGCAAGATCCCATGACCACATCTGCCTCTGCCACCCTACAGTCTATTGTGGCCATAATTTTTTTTCCATGGCGTTATATACATTTTTTACTGTGAGAAAACCCAACTGGTCACCACCAGTCTAGATTAAAGTATCCTCTTCGGTCTGTAGATGGACACCTGAGTCAATAAGCACCTTGAAAAAATATTTCCATTCAATAGCCACAGATCCCGAGAGTCCCATCTCCTCGTTGTTTCTCCATTGATTTGTAATGAAACCCAGGGAGGATTGTGCCTTGGCTTGATACAAGTAACGAAAATTTTTATTTTTTAGTGCCAATAGGAGATCCCGTGAAAGTAATGAAGAATTTCCAATGCCCAAGATCTTGTCCAAGCCGATTAGTACAAAATAACCATTCCCAGGCTTCCAAATTATCCAGTGTGTAATAAGAGGTATCGATTTCATCAAGTTTTTCCATATCTGTGAGGCTGAGGGTTGTAGTCCTATAGTCGTTCTGAGCCATGTAGCCAGTGAGGTGTATGGAAGGTATTTTCCTTTTATCACCTGATACTAGATCCCATATTTCATCAGAACACGCCATAAAGAGTTTGCAGCTAATGCACGTTTGAATATGAAGAGGTTCCTCAGACCCCAACCTCCTAAGTGTTTCGGATTTGAAAGTATCTCCCAACTGCATAGATGTAAACCATGTTCTTTTCCACCACCCATCCAAAGGAAGTCAAAGATCATTTTTCGAATCTTTGTGAGGACAGAAACTGGGACCGCCGCGAGGGCCATCCAATATAGAGATTGAGTTTCCAAAACCTCATTTGCAAGAGTACAACGAACTCCAAGTGATAACCAACGATTACACTAATGATTAATCCTATTTTCAAACTTTATGATAAGCCATCTCCAGTCTTTGAAAGACATTTTCTCAGCTTTTATGAAATACCCCAAATATCTAAAACCCATAGACAACTCCATGAAATTGTAAGAAACAATTTCCTTATATCTCTCCAGAGCTTCACCTTGTATCCCCGAGTGGTGGAATGTAGATTTATTAAGATTTAATTTTAATCCTGAGGCACAATAGAAAATTCCCAGTAATGTTTTAATCACCAACCACTCTTGAATAGATTCCTTTTTCATGATAAGAACATCATCGACAAATATAAGATGTAGAATTTTTAATACCCTGGAGACCTTGACCCCGGTCAAGCTTCCCTCCACTTGTCCTTTCTTCAGTAATAGACTAATTCTTTCCATAATAAGGATGAACAGTAAGGGTGAGAGTGAGCACCCTTGACATAGTCCACGTTCACTATGAAAAAATGGGGAGGTCTCATCATTTATCAACACAACGAAGGAATGACTAACAACACAACTCATAATCCAATTTATAGAAAAGGTATCGAATCATGTTTGTACAAGTATTAGACGCAGGAAATCCCAACTTACACATTCGTATGATTTTTTTAAATCCAACTTTAGTATAAGTGATATTTTTGTTTTTTCTTTGATGTTGTGTAAACATTATTGCGCCATCCCAATGGTGTCCAAGATCTTTCTTCCCTTCAAGAAACCAAGTTGTTCGCTTGAAAATTCCCTGGAGACGATAGGTTTGATTATATTAGCAATCACCTTTGATATCAACTTATAACATAAGTTACAGAGTGAAATGGGTCTGAAATCCCCAAAGGTCTGAGGCTTATTCTCCTTTGGAATTAATGTAGGGAAGGTATAATTTAGTGAGCTTTATATCTTACCTCTCGTTCTATAATCTTCAACTAGTTCCAACAATTCATCACCTACAACTTCAAAAAATGGGTGAAAAACTCGACCGTCCAACTGTCCGGGCATGGACGATTATCTTTAGAAAATAGTTTTAAGATATCCCAAAGTTCCTGTTTCATGACCGATCGGTCAATGTGCACTAAATCTTCCACAGAGACAAAACGAGGGAATAACCTCTCTAAATTCACTTGTTCCATCGGTGAAGTTTGAGGTTCCTCTTCGAACATATTTTTAAAATATCTAGTGGCCTATTTTTTAAGTGCCTCTTGTCCTCTATGGTTCTGACCAAATCATCATTTATCTCCCATATGTGTTTATGGTTCCTTCTAGCGCTGACATATTTGGGAAAACAAATGTATTCCAATCCCCACACTTCAACCAGATTGCTTGACTCTTTTGTCTCCAGTAATCCTCTTCAATTAAAAGGATTTGATTACGCTCTTCCTCCAAGGATTTCAAATGACATTCAGTGGTAGTGTTCATCCCATCTCTCGACAGACCCAAGTAAACCACCTTAATTTCCTCCTCCAAAGTTTCCATCTTAAGAAGATTTGCACAACGCCTAAGTCTTGCCCAGGTTTTAATCTGAGCCTTTAAGACTTTTAGTTTCCACACAAATCTATGTTGTAAATCCGATTCCACCAGGAAACTAGGATCCTTCCAAACTTCTTTTACAATAGTTGAGAATTCCTCCTCTTCCATCCATGTTGGGTTTAACTTAAATGGATAAGCCACTAGATACTGTTGTAAATCAAATTGGGCTATCACTAGTGCATGGTCTGAGATGTAGGGAATATCAAACAATGATCGGTACCTTCCCTCATCATTTAATAAAATTTCCGCATCCAAGATACGGTCTAATATTTTTTCAATGCCTGCACCCCCAGTTTTTCCATTCCTCCATGTAGGCACCACGTCATCCGGGACCAGGTCCACCAAATGATGATCATGGACCAAAAGTTTAAAATAATCTGCAAGCTTGTCCAGTTGAGTCGCCACTCCCCAAACCTCATCCGCACCTGTAGTGAAATTCAAATCTCCTGCAAGAATCAAATTTTTAGCTAGAAACAACCCATTCATCGCCATTTGATCCCAAAATAATTGTCTCCCACTGCAAGGTCCATATACAGCCTAAGTGGGCCTAATGGTTAATAACATGTGCTTCCTCTTAAGAGGTCACAAGTTCAAATCCAGAGGGGGGTAGGGTATGTATACCTCCGTAGACTTTACTAGTCAAATCGTTGGGCGGAGGGGGGTCCATTGTCCCACAAACAAGGGGGTCTCATACACCAATTTGGTGTGGCTTGGTCGTGACCTTAAAAATAGATTATTATTATTATTATTATTATTAAGTAAATTAATAACTTTGTTGTTTTCTAAAGAGATACCAGTAAGTAATATGCCCCCATTGCAGAGAGAAGGATCTAGAACAAACTTGTTGGGGTCCCACGTCACTAGGAGGCCACCCGAGTTTCCCACAGAGCTAACACCACACAAATACCAACTAGGTACAAACTTTAACATAAAATGACGTGTCTTATCCTCTTCTACAAGCATCTATTGTAAGAAAATAATGTCAAGTTTGACTTTTCTAAGTAATCTGCCCATAGAGGCCATTTTCAGGGATCCCCCCACCCATTTAATGTTTAAAGAGAGTAATATCATGGTTTAGCCCGTGTAAGGGATTTCATGCCTCTAAGCACCCCAGATTCTATAACAGTAGTAGTGGGAGGGTCAGGTGTATCAGCAGAGAGGGTGGCCTTTTTGCGAGAACTTCTCTTCTTTATAGGAGAATTCTCGAAAACCAGGCCCCTAGACCAAGCATAACTAGTCCCAACCCCCCCAAAATGGTTTCCCGACTGACCATTAAGTTCAGTAGAACCCGGAAGAGTAACAACAATTTTTACCTGAAAAGTAGAAAGAGAAACAAAAACATCCACCTCACGAAGTAGTGGAACCAACAAGTCCAGAGTCTCCCCCAATGTGCAGTCACCCGGTTCATTCTCCCTATAACCCGAGAGAATAGAAGGATACTTTCCCCCCTCCTCAACCTCCATCTGAGATCCCTCAGTATTCTCAACAACGTCAAAAGTGGGTGTCCCCATCCCAAGTAAGGTGTTGGTAGTAGCATAAGTACACATCCTAGTCTCCTCCCCAGGAGTGTTTTTCCTGTGTGGGTCATTCGGAGCCCTATCCCCCAATTGGATTTGTGGAAATTCCTCTAAGGTAGACAAGGAAACCTTAGTAACCGGCACAGCCCTCGGCTGTGTTATCGAGTCCAATGCTAACTTTTCCCAAGACGTAAGAGAATAAAAAAAATTGGGGCAGAAAGCTTTGATTTTACTTGTGAGTGTGTCGAAGCTCGAATGTGTAGGGGAGTGTGAGGTCTCAGAATGGTGGAATTCCTGTGAAAATGAATCCACGCCAGGAGAGTCACATCTGGGCAACTTCCTTAGTCGTGAGTTTTCCTACTCCTCCGCCTCCACGGTACCCTAACAAGAACTTCTCAGATGTCTAGTATTACGGCAATATGTGCAACGGAAGGGAAGACCCAAGTAATCCATCCTTTGAGAAAACAATTGGTCTCTCCATTGTATATCCAGATTCTCCAACAAACTCGAGTGGATATCAATCTCCACCAATATCCTTCCCAATTTTCTGTCAGGTGCACCAAGTGATTGTTCGTCAACACTGATAAATCGACCGAGTGCATTCCCTATAGCCGTCAGAGCCTTAACACTCCAAAGATTAAGTGGTAAACCAGGTAGGAGAACCCACAGGTGCCTTAACTGAAAATAATCTCGTGCAGGATCAAAGGATATCCTCCACCATTTGAGCATCAAGATCCCCTCGTCATAGGACCACAACCTATCTAGAATCTTAGCTGCATCGTCTGACGGATGAAACTTGAAGCTGAACCAACCTCTCAGAAGGTAAAATAACTCCGGCTCATAACCCAAAATGGGTAGTCAGTGCGTCTTTACCCAGGTAAAGAGAGGAGTGGTACACCACGAGCGGTAAGAAAACCTCACGACCGGAGAATTCAATGTTAAGGTAACCGCTTCCTCCAAGCCAAGGTCGTCCCCCAACACCATTTTCCATCGTGTCCGGTTTGGTAGCCAAGGTTTCCTTCTAGAAAATACCCAAGGACAGACTTTGGAGCAACTATACTAGCAACACCACAAGGTGGCGAAACAACAGAGTCGGGACGCAAAAGAACTTCTCTATCATCTAGACACACATGAGGTGCATGTGTAGAGAAACCTATAACAAAATTTGCAAATGGTGGTAAATTTTTACGACATAGAGAAGTTGAAGTCGAAGGAAGCGTCATATCCAAGGGAAATAACTCCTAAGTTGATGTTGTACAGTGTTTAAATGAGTTGCAGGAAGATTAAAAAGGCCTTCCTTCTCCCAAGCCTCCTTGTCAGCCGCACTCAAAAGTGCGCTAACGGAAACTTCTGTCATGGAAGCTAGAATAAACTAAGGAGTGACTACCACCTAACTCCCACTAGGACCTCCTCAGGGGGGAAAGCCAAGGTAACCACCAGTTCAGTAGAAAACAATTAATGCCAAATTCAAGTATCATTGTAGATACAGGTAGATAACAAAGGAGCAATAACTAACTTGTCAAATCTAGGAATATGTCAGGAGGCCACAGTTGGTTGTAAAAATAGTGGAGTCTCTAGAATTAGTTCACCCTTGACACCTGCAAACCGACAGAAACTAAAAACTAGTTTAACAATGTCTTTCCACCCAAATGGGCCCTCCAATGCTATCCAAGTTTAACTTAATAATGGTTCAAAGGGCCACTAGAAACCACCGCCAAAAAACGCAATGCCCAAAGCCTCCAACCGCCTGAAATCCATTAAGGAAACCCGCTAAATAAGACCTCGATTATAGCCTTATCTCGGTGTAGTTTAAAGACTCATTATCCTCAAGAAACATCCCAAAGCCTGCTAGAATCCAACAACCATCGCCATTAAAGTCCTCCATATAGTTACAGGTTTTCCTAATATGAATCAAATCTTATGCACTCTTTGCTAATAAATATATATAAAATAACTTACACTATATAACTATCTAACCAATTGAAAACATGGGCACACTACTTGGCCAATGGAAAACATGGACATTACAACATATTTATTTTACCATGTTCTTTGTCGCACTCATTTCAACAAAATAGTAAAATATGTACACTATTTGCAAGTGAAGAAATTAAAACCAATTTTCGTACTATAATATTCTTTTGCATTGAAGTGTAAATGCATTTAAAAATGTTTTAAACAAAACTTACAATGTGGGTGTTACGTTTAGGTTTTGAATTATTTATGAACAGATTGGTCATCAGATAGTATTTTCACCTACTCTATTTTTTGTTGTTGAAATCTCAAATTGCAAGCCATCATTCTAAGACTTTTGGAGAAAATTCAAATTTTCAAAAATTGTAATTAAAAATAATATAAGTCAATATTAAAATAAAATAACAATATAGAGTTTTATTAGAGTATATTACAATAATGATCATAATGATCATTGAAAAAATAACAATATAGAGTTTTATTAGAGCATATTGCAATAATGATCGTTGAAAAAATAACAATATAGAGTTTTATTAGAGCATATTACAATAATGATCATTAAAAAAATAACACAATGGGAAAGGAAAGGAAATCAATAGGGATTATTTGCCAATGTAGACAATGAAGGCTTCACATTGAAGGCTTAACAATCTGAAAGATATTGCACCACATTTAACAACGATGATTTTGCTAGATTTAACAATAGCCACCACTGCAACAATTCCCTTTTTTCGTGATCTCCCTTTTGAGCTAGCCACTAATAAATGGGGGTAGATGTATTGAGTTGATGCCAAGTCTTTGTACTCAACCATTGTAACGAACCTTCTTAAATAGATGTATAGGATTATTAATTATAATTAATTTAATAATCTAACTGTCCTAAAAAGTTAGCTAAACAATAATTATTTCTTAAATAATATTAACTAATTAATTATTATTAATTACTTGTTCATGTCTGTCAAAGATTAATTAATTATTAATTGACCATTAATTAATTGAGTAAAGAATTAAAGGGGTTAATAAGCTTAATTTGTTAAAGACTTATGTATACGAAAGGGGATAGAACATTAAACATAAGGATAAGATATTAATAAGGGGATAAGATAAGATAATAAATACAAGGGGATAAGATAATAAATAAATGGATAAGGAAATTAATGAAAGGGAGAGTCGGTGAAGGGGGAATATGACGGGGAGAGTCTTACGGTGGAAGGCATTCTTTTGGGGGAGGAAGCATTTTGGAGGGGGACGAGAGTACTGATTTCGGGGCTTGGCTTTTCTGGTTCTGTGGTAAGAGTTCTGCAGTCTTTGAGTATCATTGCAGGGGGCACTGGGTTGCTAGGGGTTTTGGGCACGGGGACCAGGATTCCTTTCGGTTTCCTGGAGCTAGAGAGCCAGACAGGCTGCTCCTAGCTGGCTGGGAGGATAGTCGGTTTGGGCAGAGTTGGTCAGCGCATCAGGTAGCGGCAAAGCAGCAGGCTGGACAACCGGGTCAATGGACAACAGGCTGGACAACCGGGTCAATGGAGAAATTAGCATCAGGAAGAGGTAAATTTGTATTATTCTATTAAGTAATTCTTATTCTGTTATGAAATTGTTGTTCATTAATTAATTTAACATGCTTGTATGCTGGATTAAAAGAAATTACTGAGTTTTCTGCGTAGAAGTAGAAGTTTATTGTTTCAATTTATGGATTTAATAGAATTTAGTTAATTTAGGCCACTACACATAGTATCAGAGCTTCAGTTTGAAGCACTGGAGCCTTAAGGGCCTACCTACAATTCTGTCTTTAGAACCAACACCTGTGAACCTATAAAAAAAAAAACCTGTAAGAAACCTCATAAAAGATAGATGAGCTTTTCAAAAAAAAAAAATGTTGTTGTTTTTTATTTATTTACAGACCTACTTAATTTTTTTTTTCTATTTACTTACTTTTCTAAAATAAAATTAGTATTATACAGTAAGTAAATAATACTAATAAAATAAAAAAGTAAATACAGACCTGTAAGGATATGGTGGTCGATGGGAATGGAACCCAGACCTTCCAAATAAAATAAAAAAGTAAATAAGCAAGCCCTAGTGTCAAGCATTCAAGCCAAATGTTGAGCCAAGCACCTAACACAACACACAACTCAACACCAAATCCAATGCTAAAGTTAAGCGCAAGTCACATGAAAGATTCCACGTCTTGAGCCTTTGCACTATGCATCAAGCAAAACAAACCTGCAAAATAACCCAGCCAAGCACCTGTAAACAAATTTATTGTCAGTTCCTAGAATATAAAAGAAACTCACTTAAAAAAAAAAATTTATAAATAATGAGCTAGAATATGTCTAACGAAGGCATAGAGTACACAGCATGTGCTAGATGCATATCCCATAGCAGGCAATTTCTCAGGCAAGGTGGGGACTTTAATCACCGTGAACAGGTTGGAAATCAACTCTATCGGGATCACAAATATCTAAGAACATTAATACCATGCCAACATGGCATAACAAGAAGTATATTAAAAGTTGTTGGGCTGAAAGCCCAATCCCCAAGTCATATCAACATCGACCGAGAGCTAAGCATTGCAAATATACAGCAACAACATACAAGCCAAGGAGGAGCATTGAGTCTGCACAACACGTCAGCGCAAGTGAGCGCTCAAATATTTGTGTTGCGCTAAGGATAAATCTTGACAAGTTTTCCTTGGGCTTTTAGTTATTTATATGAAATTATTCCAACATGAAAACCTTTCAGTATGCACCAAGTAAGGCCTTCAGGACCAACTCTTCAAAGGGTTGACGTTTTAGTCGAGGTAAAAACAATTTTTTGTTACAAGCAAACCCATTAAACCCCACACGCACACATATGACTCTACTCCATCTATCCCCAAATTCGACTTTTGCATCGGAAAACAATGAAAAATAGAGCGATAAAGTAAATTTGAACTGACCTATACATACATGCAGTTTCGAATGATAAGAAATCAGGAGTTGGGTTGGGGTTTGTCTTGGTCATAATTATTATTCTCATTACTCTTGGAAGTGGAGATGGAAGGCAGGGGGTTGGATTCTTTGAAGAACCAGTCGAGTGCGAAGAAGGAAACACCAGCAAAAATGGCAGCGCTCCATGCCTGAGAAGACCACGAGACCGCATGATACAACAATATAAGAANATAAGTCAAAACCTAGCGCACAAGCGCAAACGCCATACAAACGCGCCATTGTACAACCGAATTATGAGGTTCAACCAAATTTCGAGCTTATAGAAAGACAGACCCAGTTACAATTAATTACTTTTACTCCGTTATAGATCGATATTGGGGCAAAGACCCAGATAGGATTATTACAGTGACGAGCACCGAGTGGATTGGTTCGCACTTGGTTGTTGAACTTTCGCATAACGGTTCATGAGTCAGTGGGAATGTCCCGATGTGTCTAACTTATGTGACTGTGCAGTCTTAGGTTAGTATTTCCATGCGTAGTAGGATGGAATTTGATGGGGAGGCAACGTGACAGTTTGGCCGAGTGGTCTAAGGCGCCAGATTTAGGCTCTGGTCCGAAAGGGGCGCGCACTTTTATACGCTGGTCTTGTCTAGGTTTAACATTCCCTCCAGCCAAATTTCGACTTCATTTGACCTCAAAATATGTGTTGCTCCTGCTTCATCATGACCTCCAGAAGACGAATTAAAAATCCAAAGAACGCATGATAACTGCAAATAAATCCACTATTGCACCGCCCTTTAAAGTTTTCTCGCCCCGGCTTTAAAGGAAGGACAAGTTTTATTCACATGTTGTAAAGCTCGATCCAAAGGGTCAAAATATTCAAGAACCGAAAGCTAACCACAAAGAAGGCAATCATGTGGCCAAAAGAACAAGCGGGAACCTACTAAATCATAAAACTAATAGCTACCACCAATACCAAATATTTGATGTTTTGGCCATTGATGATTACTCTGGGAGATTATTAACGATAGATGGGAAATGAGGGATGGAGTCTAAGAGGACTTGCACTGCATAGGAATTCTCATGCGTATCGCATGAGGACAAGTACAAATG